>WNWK01004999.1:80000-128798 GCA_009830355.1 Cherax destructor | reverse complement strand
TCCCTAAATTCAGATCATTCTTCCAAGGGAACTAGCGGGAAATAACTAGCGCTTTCAAGATTACTGAGCTGGAATGTTGCTATGCTATAAGGGTTCCTTCAAGTTCTGGGCTGGAATATTGCTATGTATCGAGGGTTCCCTTCAAGATTACTGAGCTGGAATATTGCTATGTATCGAGGGTTCTCTTCAAGGCAGGCGAGATTACTGAGCTGGAAAACATAGAAAACTTTCACTGCTCATATACTCTCAGTCAGACTGAACTACTGGGAACGCTTAAAGTATCTTTAACTGTATTCTTTGGAAAGGTACATAATTTGCAACTGAAAAATACTGGAGCGGCTGGTTATAAGCCTCAACACCGAAATCACTCGGTCGGTGCAAAATACTTTCGCAAAAGAAAAAAATAAGTTGCGGGACGAGTACCGTAAGAACTCAGAGTGTCAGAGGTCTTAACTCTTCATTGCTTCCCTCCATACATACGGGGAATTACCAACAAATCAGTCGGTCTTCAAATCAGTGCCTGACCAGCTAGGCTGTGGTTCGTACATAAGACTACATGCGGTTAGTAGTAACAGTCTGATTGGTCAGTCCTTGATCCTCCAGAAGGGTCTGGTCTGTAACCGGGCCGCACCGCAGGGACAGTGTTCCCCGGAAACGTCTTTCAGGTATCCAGTCAACTTCAGCATAGGTGTGACCTTGTGGATTGTTCTCTGAGACGCACTGAACCTGTTCCATTGACTTAATTGCAAATAAATCCTGTCCTCCAGTCTTGTCTTGGTCATGATATTGTCACACTTGACCTGGTTACATATTCTTCCTAGGTTGTGACCTCGACCTCGCAGCTGCTTCACCAGCCAGAAAATCATTGAAATTTTGAGACTAAAGGATGAGCACATCCTCTCCTTTCAAGAAGTCAGGTCCGAGTGACGTCCCGGCCTCCTGCTTGCGTCTCCTGAAGGATACCTGTAGGATGGTTTGGGTGTGTCCCAAAATATAATTTCTTTAAGGCCTCCAAAAATATCGTAACGCATAAAAATCCTAAACGTAAAATCTAACTGAACTGTGTGATTTTTACCTCTACCAGGAGGTAGTTCCGGGATCACCGCCCCGCAGCCTGGTCCTCCCAGTGGATCAGGGTCTGATCAACCAGGCTGTTACGAATGACGGCCCGGCTGGTCGGGCACTTTAGGTATCTGTCCAGTTCCTCCTTGAAAATAGCTTGGGGTCTATTGGTAACCCCTATGTATGATAAGAGGCTGTTGAATAGCCTGGGGCCCCGACACTTAGGTTGTTTTTTCAGTGTATTTATGGAACGCCTGCTTTGATAGGAATATAGTTGCAGCCATCTGCCAAGTCTTTTGCTCGTAGAGATGATTTCTGTGCGCAGAGACTACGGCTTAAGGTATAACAATGAAAATTATACCAACATAACATGAGACGGTTGTGGCGTGAAACAGGTGATTTTGCCAGATGTGAACAAAGCCACAACAGTCTACAAAAAAAAATAAAAGAATACCAGAAGTTATGATTATCATATTGTGTATCTGGTTTAGTTTTTAAAGCACCATAGCTGTGTCATTTAGCTACATTAATATATCTGAAATAATAAAAACCATTACTTAAATATTTACTGTTAAATGGACGCCCCTTTCCCCAAACCCTCCGCTTCCCCCCATTACGGGTGTAAGTCACGGATCACTTATCAATGTTCATCACATAAAAAACCTAGCTAAAGACATGAAATAGCCCAACCCTTTGACCTTTTTAAACAACAAACATTTTAATTGAATGTCTGGTGACCAAATACATAATTTTTCAGTTGACTGCCAAGTATTACAAATGACAGGGACGTCAGTGAAACATATGTACAGTATAACATCTTTTTTAATATCCTTCCAACTGCGCTCAATAACGAAAACATTTTCCCTCGCGCCTGTGACAGTAGAAGCAAAGAAAAAAAAAATGATATAGTAAGTATGGTAGGTAGGAAGGTTTCACTTTGCCGAGTATTAAACAAGGGTTGGGCCGAGCCCACTGGTACTGACCTACAACACACTCAACACTTCAATCACACTACTTTGTACACCGGGTTTGGGAAACAGAAGAGAGATAGTTTTTAACCGAGAGATCACGGAATTAGAGCAAAACTTAAGATGTCATACCTGACAGAAGAAGTAAAAAGGGGAACAAAGACCCAAATAAGGGATATTGAAAAACCCCAAAAATTTTTTACCCTTGCAAAATCCAAGTTAAGAACCCCCTGAGAATTCCCTTTATTAAGGGGAATTGGAAGGACATAAAAGGGGAAATGGGGAAAATTTTCAAAAGAACAGTATGAGTCAGTGTTCAGAAACCCCACTAAATGACAGAAAGGGTAAAAAAGGGCAAAATTTTTTCTTTTGAGAAGGCTCCCAGACCACCAAACCCGGGACATTAGACAAACCCAAAGATTTCGAAAAGAAATGGCCAACATGCCCACCCCACTCAGCACCTGGACCAGATTCATGGAATGCTTTATTTATAAAGCAGTGCAAAGTACCATTAGCAAGAGCCCTTAGTATTCGGGGAAAAGAGCTTAGATCTAGGTGAAATTCCAGAGGCCTTAAAGAGTGCGGGGCATAGCCCTTTGCATAAGGGAGGTAGTAGAGCCCCACAAAAATTACAGACCAGTACCCCCATTTCTCAATCTTTTTGAAAGAGTGATGAGACGGCAGATTACAAAGTTAGGGACCAGCAAAACCCAACAAACCCGAACCAGCATGGCTTTAGAGCTGACTGCCCTGCCCAGCCGAACCATTATGACAGAATTAGGGGAGGCATTGGAGGACGACCAAAACGCAGATGTGATTTACACAGATTTTGCAAAGGCGTTTGACAAATGCGATCATGGAGTGATAGCGCACAAAAATGAGGGTCATAGGCATTACGGGGAAGGTAGGCAGATGGATTTTGAGTTTTTGCTCAAAGAACACAAAAGTAGTGAGTGAACAGGGCAAGATCCAGCATCAGCGAGGTCAAAGCCTGCGCCCCAAGGCACTGTCCTGCACCCTGCTGTTTCTCATCCTCACAGACAGACAGATAAAAACACCAGCACACTTTTGTATCACTTATTTCTGTATGACACTAAAATAAGCATGGAAAGTCACTACGGTAGAGGACACTGAAAATTACAGGAGGACATAAGCAGGGTCTTCCAATGGGCAGTGGAGAAACAACATGACGTTCAATGGTGACAAGTTTCAGCTGCTTAGGTATGGAAAATGAAGAACTCAAAAGGAACACTATATACAAAACGCAAGAGGGTCACCACATAGAACGAAAGGAACCCGTAAAGGGATCACGGGGGAGAATAATTATGTCTGCTGATCTGTCGTTTAAAGACCATAACAAGACAAAGATCACAACAGCCAGGAAGATGACGGGGTGGGCATTGAGAACTTTCAAAACAAGGGAAATAATGCCGATGGTGACATCTATTCAAATCGCTATGCTCCTCACTTAGAATACTGCTCAGTGCCCGACGGTCCCGTTCAGGGCAGGAGAATAGCAGAGCTGAACAAATCCAGAGATCGCTTACGGCCACATTGAGCCATTGAAACATCTAAAATTATTGGGAACGCCTTTCAAGTCTTGAACATGTACTCATTGAGGAGTAGAGATACATGATAATATATACATGGAAAGTACTTGAGGGCTCCGGTCCCAAATCTGCACACTGCCATAACAACATACTGGAGTGAGAGATATGGGAGAAAGTGTAAAATAAACCAGTAGTGAGCAGGGGTGCGGTGGGGACGTTGTCAATGTCTTGAAGTCGAGTGGGGTTAGGTTAACATTATAGGAAATTTTTAGAGATGTTTGCAAGGTTTCAGGTCTCATTCATGAAAATTCATTTAAATTGTGAAAGTTTAGTTAACTGCTCCAGAACATCATTCCTCTGTATTTCACTCCATTTTTTTTTATTTTCATCAGTGAGTTCCATGTCATGTGTACAAGGGTTCCATAGTGATGTGGGTTTTGTCCTGATTTTGATATGAGAAGAAGTATTTTGGATTTCTCTCGATTATATTAATTGCTTTTAGTGCCCTCTCCAAGACCTGCATATGATCCTATTCAATTTGTGTTCAACATTTTCTACTTCTCCAACAAGTGTTTCTTTCGTCACTTCAGATAGCTTAAGAAGTTCTTGATCTTGTCTTCGCCAAGGCAGAAGTTGCGTCTCTCATTAGCTTTCATAGTCTCTTAGTGTTAATGTATTCTGAGCATACCGTCAGTACCACAGAGTTAATCCTCTCCATACATGATTTAGATCCATGTTCTCAGTAGGCGTTCCCAGCATGTTCGTTAAGGACAAGATTGATTTAAATCCTTGTGCAGATTTTGTTGCTGCTTATTGAATTTGGTGAGAGCACCTCATGGCCATCCTGTGTTTTGGTGGCTCCGGACCAGTGTGCAAGCAGGTCTCAACTTCCATTAGCTGCATCTGAATTTACTGTCTTTGACACCATTATATTTCATTTGCTAACTTAACGCGAATTTGTTAGTTTCAGTATTAACATCCGGGGTCCCAGACTATTCAACATCTTACCAGAAGATATCCGAAACACGGCTGGAACCAGTGTAGAAGCCTTCAAGAGGAAACTGGACAAATATCTTCACCAGGTGCCAGATCAACCAGGCTGTGATGGATATGTGGGGCAGCGGGCCTCCAGCAGCAACAGCCTGGTTGACCAGGCAAGCACCAGACGAGCCTGGCCCATGGCCGGGCTCAGAGAGTAGATACTCTCGAAACTCTTCAAAGGTATATCAAAGGTAAGGTAAAGGTGTAGAGAGTGTTGTAGCTGGGTGTACCGGGCGTTGTAGCTGGGCGTAGCCAGTGTTGTAGCGGGCGTAGCGGGTGTTGTAGCTAGGTGTAGCGAGTGTTGTAGCTGGGTGTAGCGAGTGTTGTAGCGGGCGTAGCGGGTGTTGTAGCTAGGTGTAGCGGGTGTTGTAGCTAGGTGTAGCGAGTGTTGTAGCGGGCGTAGCGGGTGTTGTAGCTAGGTGTAGCGGGTGTTGTAGCTATGTGTAACGGGTATTGTAGATAAGTTCGCCGGGTGTTGTAGCGCTCTCTCTCTCTCTCTCTCTCTCTCTCTCTCTCTCCCTCTCCCTCCCTCCCTCGTGTATACACCATCATCTATCATCTTGGCTGCTGGGTCCCCAACTTATAATGTGTGTGGGTGTATCCCTGGGACCTGCCTCTCTGCCTGCCTGTTACTCGTACGTCAGCGAGGTCGTTATACTGTGGTGACCTCCAGCCTGACCTACTCATGCGGTATATATTGTATGACCTGTCAGTGACCTTTGATCCTCCACACACCAACCTACCTGCACTTTACTACCACATTTTACCCACCATTCAACCATCCCTGGCTTCACTACCATGTTTCACCCACCACAAACAATTACAACCTTCCATTTCCTTATTACCATAATTTATCCACCACGAGCATTCCGTGGCTTTATTACCATATTTCATTCACTATGCACCAACATTCCCTGGTTTTACTACCATACTGTACCCATCATAAATCAGTCTTTCCTGACTTAACTACCATATTTTGCCCACCATACGCCAGGCTACCCTGGCTATGCCACTAAATTTTACCCAATAGCCTTTTACGACATGGTCTAGAAAACAAGCAAACTGACTTTGTAAAGGCCTTTGACAAGTGCTTCCGAGTGGCAACTGCGAACAACATGTGTACAAAAGGAATAACTGGAAGGTGTTCAGATGGATATTTAACTCCGAACAAATAGAACCCAAAGAGTAATAGTAAACAGAGTCGAATCAGGGGCTGTTACGGTGAAAAGCTGTGTCCCTAAGGCAGGGGTACTTTTCCCACTTCCCTTTCTCATTTTCATATCTGAGATAGACAGAGATATAAATCATAGCACCTTTATCATCCTTTGCAGACGATATTAGAATCTGTATGAAAGTGTCTTCCATAGAAGACACAGCAGTCTTCCAGTGGGCTACTGACAATAATATGATGCTCAGTGAGGACAAGTTTCAGTTATTACGTTACAGAGAAATGGAGGAAATAAAAACAAGATCGGAGTTCAAGACAAACTCAAACCACTCAGTAGAACGTAAGTCAAATGTGAGAGACCTGGGAGTGATAATGTCATAGCTCACGTTCAAGGAGCGCAACAATGTTACTATTGCATCTTCTAGAAAAATGATAGGTTGGACATCTAGAACTATCAAAACAAGATATACCACGCCAAAGAGTGCAGTCCCTAGAACTGCACTCCTTTGAAGGTAGGCGAGAAAGATACAACATAACCTTCATCTGGAAGATGCTGAAGAGATTGGCCCTAAACCCGCACACCGAAATTACTACTTATGAACACAAGAGGCTTGGCAGATGGTGCTAGATACCTCCGAATGAAGAGGAGAGCGAACAGTACACTGAGAAAGAACTCAATAATTGTTGAGATCTCAGTAAGGACTATTATTATTCATGACAAATGTACACACCTACATGTGTGTGTGTGTGTGTGTGTGTGTGTGTGTGTGTGTGTGTGAGAGAGAGAGGTACAGCTGAGAGGTGAGAAACAAGAGGCGCCAGATAGACCTGGACAAACTGCAACATGAGTCAACGTGTAGCTTCTGGAGTTAAACCTTGTTTGCAGCCGGTGGTCTCTGTAGTTAAATGTAGCTCTGAGGGGAGGAAACCATGAGTTTTCAAACTTTATTACTCGTTCCAGTAGTACGCACAGGTTTTCCAAGACAACAAAGCGAAAAAAACATGTAAAGAACATGTTTAGACCAAACGTATTTGATTTTCGAAATTTTTTTTTTTCGAATTGCATCATTTTTAGTTTAGAAAAAAACTTACATGAAGGGCTTTTGTAAGTTTGTGTTTATTAATGTAAAATTTATTAGAGAGAAGAAGTGGTTAGGAAACATTGATCTAAAAAAAAGTTCAAGTGACGGGACACAGTCCTACAGCGGAGAGGACATTTGTCTCTCACATCCCAGGTTCTCAGGAGGGAAGGAAAAACCAGAGACAGTGATGCTTAAGCAGTGAAAAGCTGCAAATACCAACAATAAGAGAAAAGTAGCTCTGGTTCACATCACACCAACGTACCACTGAGGTTCACATCACACCAACGTACCACTGAGGTTCACATCACACCAACGTACCACTGAGGTTCACATCACACCAATGTACCACTGAGGTTCACATCCATATAACTTCAGCGACCCCTCTTCCCCCCAAAAAAATGCGAACCTCAAGCAGGTTTCATAAACTTAAATATCTTCTTTAAAGGGGAAAAAAAAGTAAAATTATGAGTCAAAACAAGATTTATATAGAACTTTATATAAGACAACATATGTTAGGCTCATTATGGAGTTTGTGGCTCCAACTTAGAGCCCACACCAGAGCGAACACGAGTAGAAACTCAAAATGACCCACTGTTTTGTAACTAAATTAGCATCGGAACTAAGAGGAATACAATGATTTGAGGTGTGAGAAGCTGAGCCTGATGACTTTGACGGAGGACAAGAGAAGACATTACGACTCCGACAGTCGGGAACACAGGGACACCGGTGGAAGCAGAAGACATACCTGATCCATAGTGGCATTAAGAAGAGGACAGGAATGGCAGTCAGTTACCAGAGACAGGAAGGAAGCGAATATAATCCCCATTTACTGAAAAGCACAGACATGAAACCTTAAACTATAGACCAATATCACTGACATGTAGTATAATATGTAGGGTAACGAAAACGATATATAATCAGAGTGAGAGATGGCTTACCTGGAGAAAAGTGGCATTAAAAACGATAACCAGCACGGATTAATATATGGCATATATTGCCTCTGAAGCCTGCTGGTATTCCATGGCAGAGTAAATTTAGTGTGGCAAGAGAGAGAGAAAGAGAGATGGGTGGACTGTATATTCTTGGACCGCAAGAAAATATTCAATACTGTGCCTCTCAAGAGACTGGGATACAAATTTGAAGAGCAGGCAGGAATAACAGGGGACGTACTAGAGTTAAAGAATACTTTATGGAAAGACAACAAAAAGTGATTGTCCAAGAAGTGATATCAGAATGGGAAAGTATAACCAGCTGGGTTCCACAAGGATCTGTATAAGGACCAACGTGCTTCTGGTATATGTGAATGACATATAAATAAAGATATTCAGATGTATCTCTGTTTGTAGGTAATATTAAATAAATGAGAAGAGAAACTGGCAAGAACACGGGAAAGCTACAGATGAAGGTCAAGAGGCAAGAAGAATGGAAATGCTACAAAACTCACTCACTGAGAAAGACCCGAGCTTAACTCCAGACATTAAATGAATTGCACGCCTTAATTTAATAACCACTTTAGTAAATGTTCGTTTGACAAATCTAATAGTCATTTTCAGGATTCCCAATAAAAAATCAAGAAAGACATAAGTAGGTATAGGGAGATGAAGTAACCCTTCATTGGCCTCTCTGAGAAAATTAAGGACATCATCAAGAGGGACATTGGTGAAGAGGGACTCAACGTCAAGACTAAGCATCTTACAGGTCGGGAGAAGGCGAAAACGTTCGATGAAGTGTTTAGAGTGACGAAGGTGGGCAGGAGAAAAAGTTCCAAGAAAGGGAGTGAGGGTTTTGGCTAGCCAAGAAGCAAAAGAATAAGAGACAGAACCTCTAGAGGATATGATGAAACGAAAAGGAATATCAGGTGTATGAGTTTTGGGAATGCCAAAGAAATAAGGCAGAGAGGGACAAATGGCACGAAAACGTTGAACAAGGTCAAAGTCAGGAGGACAGAAGTCGGAGAGAGTCCTTAGTTTCTTGTTGAAAGTTCTCTTGATGCGATCAAGAGGGTTGGCAACGAGAGGAGTGTAGGTACGTGAGTCAGAGAGCGGGACTTCAGCATTGCGGAGGTAATCCTCGCGTATTAGGACTGACGAAGCCAGGAGAGAGTGAGATCAGCAGCAGCCAGTATGAGAGGCAGGGCAGGAAGCCGAGACTCGACCCCAGTAACCCCAATGTGTGAGTACCCACAATCTTTGAGCTAGAAACATGTACACTGACTTAATACTCACTGAGCTTGATTATTATTGTTGCTTCTTCTCCTTCCTCACCCGCAGCCCCTACCCACTGTCTAACTCCCATCCCTCTAACCCCCATCCCCTCCTCTGTTTCCCAACCCCTCTTCTAACCCCTCTCACCCCACTGATCCTCCACCCCTCCTCTCTTCCCCCCACACATCTAATCCCCACCCCTCCACTAACCCCCAACACCTCCTGTACCCCACTGAGCTGTTCTTCCAGGTTCTTATTGACATGACTTCGACATAGATTACTGGAATCATGGAATTTTGACGTTTCTAATGCGGGTTATGACTTGAGTCAAGTTTACAGTATTTTTTTGTGTGTGTGTGTGGGGAGTGGGTGAGGAGGGAGGGGGTGCGGAGCAAGGAGGTCCTAGCGAAGTTGTGTGTGGTGAGGGGAGGGATAGTTATAGATCTCTGTCCCATGATAGAGTTCAGGCACGGCAGGTGGGGGATGCGTGTATATTTGTGCGTATGTTTGCATGGAAGTATATTCATGAACGTTTGTTTATATATATATATATATATATATATATATATATATATATATATATATATATATATATATATAAATAAACTCATCACAGAAACCAAGGATCACAGAGCGGCCAGCTTCCTCTTTCACAGACTCAGTGTTGCGATCCAGAGGGTGAATGCCTGCAGCATTCCAAGCACGCGGCCCACCGCCGGGGAGCTGGACGAAGTATTCGAGATATAGCTCTGAGATGTTATCTAAGAGCTATATCTCGAAAATAAATAGATAAATTAAATATATATACAGTGGTACCTCTACTTACGAGCACAATTCGTTCCAGTCGGCTATACAAGTGCCGATACCGAAGGAATGTTTCCCATAAGAAATAATGAAAATTAGGTTAATCCATTTCAGACCCCTAAAAATACACTTACAAAAGCACCTATAAAAATGCACTTACATAATTATTCGAGTTGGGAGCTGCTCGTAAGTAGAAGTACCACTGTGTATATATATATATATATATATATATATATATATATATATATATGTGTGTGTGTATATGTATGTTGATGCACCAAAGTGCGATAAGCACCAATATTTGCTGGGGTCGAGTGTTAGCTCCTGGCCCTGCCTCTTTACCTACCCGAAAATGTCAATATTTTTATCCTTGCTTTGCTGTTCCTTATAATAAACTTTGCGAGCCCCGGGGGCAGTAGTGTGTCAAGAACGTGTCCAGCGCCAATAAACACATTCCTTAAGGATTAATACGTTCGTGTGTTTTACAGTCGCTGGTAAAGCTGTCCGCAAATCCAGAAATATGAACCTGGAACTGCAAATGTACACGCAGGCGGTGAGTAATGGTCGAAAATAATAATTCCAGGCGTAGATACATGGTATAAGTATACACACACACACACACACACACACACACACACATACACATACAGCATATCAG
This sequence comes from Cherax destructor, assembly GCA_009830355.1. Lineage (NCBI taxonomy): Eukaryota > Metazoa > Arthropoda > Malacostraca > Decapoda > Parastacidae > Cherax > Cherax destructor. The sequence goes on along the minus strand of WNWK01004999.1, from coordinate 118,261 downwards.
GGACACAACCGACATAGAAAGGAAGGGGTGAAATTGCAAACTGAATCTAGTTTTCACAACGAGTACATCTGATGTAAGAAAAACAGAACATGAGAAGCCTCTGGGCGCAAAGGAATACCTTCTCGAAGTAAACACTGAGGGAGAACAGGTGAAACCAGATTACAAAAGAGAAAGCTACACAGAGATGAGAGGATTACTGCATGAAGTATGCGAACTGGGAGTCAGTGAGATGATGGCGTCCCTAACCAGTGCGGGAGCCTGAGAACTTCATCTTCATCCATAGAAGAAGAAGAGGCAACAATAAGATTAGACCCCGTGGTTTAACCAAGATGTAGAGAAGAGCATGACGGAAATACTCAAAGTAGAGCAGAGACCAAAAAAGCTATCAGAAGGGCAAGAAATAAATTTCAAAGTTCTATAAGAGAAATTGTTTTGCAGTTTGAGAATGACATATCAGCGCATACCAAATATGAAACAAAACTGACACAGAGCCATATCAGAACGCCTACGAACAGGTAAGTACACACACACACACACACACACACACACACACACACACACACACACACACACACACGCCCCCGGTGGCCTAGTGGATAAAGCTCTCGCTTCACGCACGGAGGGCCAGGGTTCAATTCCCGGTGGGGCAGAAACATTTCGAAGTGTTTCCTTACACACACACACACACACACACACACACATACATACATATATACATACAACAGGCCTAGTGTCTAATTGACATGTGCCTAGGACAAAATGGTAACTAACTAACACACACACACACACACACACACACACACACACACACATACACTTACACACACACACACACACACACACACACACACCCGCAAAGGTTTGCAACAAGACTAGTTCCAGAACTAAGTGGAATGTCCTACGAAGAAAGGTTAAGGGAAATCTACCTGTCGACACTGGAGGACAGGAGGGTTAGGGGAGACATGATAATGACATACAAAATACTGCGAGGAATTGACAAGGTGGGCAGAGACAGGATGTTCCAGAGATGGGATACAGAAACAAGGGGTCGCAATTGGAAGTTGAACACTCAGATGAGTCAAAGAGATGTTAGGAAGTATTTCTTTAGTCATAGAGTTGTTAGGAAGTGGAATAGTCTGGCAAGTGACGTAGTGGAGGCAGGAACCATACATGGTTCTAAGACGAGGTGTGATAAAGCTCATGGAGCAGGGAGAGAGAGGACCTAGTAGCAACCAGTGAAGCGGGGCCAGGAGCTATGAATCGACCCCTGCAACCACAAATAGGTGAGTGTACACACACACACACTGCAGCAGGGACCAAGGTAGTCTTCCCTGGGTCACCTGTGTTGTGCACAGAGTCAATAAATCTAACAGTGTGTTATTTGATACCGTTGGTGAGCGGCGCCATGCTAGACGCCGCTGCTGCCACAACCTTAAATATTCACACACACACACTGCTGTTTCTCCTGTTCTCGAGAATACTGTGGCATACCCAGCATACTCTGTCTAGTGTGGTCAGTATAGTGTGACTAGTGTGGTCAGTATACTGTGGCTAGTGTGGCCAGTATACTGTGCCCAGTGTGGCCAGTATACTGTGCCCAGTGTGGTCAGTATACTGTGCCCAGTGTGGTCAGTATACTGTGCCCAGTGTGGTCAGTATACTGTGCCCAGTGTGGTCAGTATACTTTGCCCAGTATGGTCAGTATACTATGACCAGTGTGATCAGTATACTGTGCCCAATGTGGTCAGTATACTGTGCCAAGTGTGGTCAGCATACTGTGCCCAGTTTGGTCAGTATACTGTACCCGGTGTGGTCAGCATACAGTGCCCGGTGTGGTCAGTATACTGTGCCCAGTGTGGTTAGTATACTGTGCCGAGTGTGGTCAGTATACTGTGCCCAGTGTGGTCAGTATATTGTGCCATGTGGGGTCAGTATACTGTACCCAGTGTGGTCAGCATACTGTAACCAGTGTGGTCAGCATACTGTACCCAGTGTGGTCAGCATACTGTACCCAGTGTGGTCAGCATACTGTACCCAGTGTGGTCAGTATACTGTACCCAGTGTGGTCAGTATACTGTGCCCTGAGTTGTCAGCACTCTTATCTCAAGGATATCCTAGTGGATGAAGGCCTGATCAGCCAGGCTGTTACTACTGGCCGCACGCAGTCCGACATTTGAACGATAGCCTATCTAGCTGATCTGAAAATGACTTGAGAAGCTTATCCAGCTGGTAATCCCCCTAATGTATGAAGGGAGGCTGTTGAAATGCCTTGTGAAGGGGCCTTACACTTATTGTGTTCTCTCTTAGCGAGCTGACCACACCCCGGCTATTCACTGGGGGTCTGTACAATTAATTTTTTAAAGAGCTTATTCAAAACTTTGCTACACTTTCACTGTCTCAAAATGTCGCTGTGAACTTGTCATGTTTGACACTGTCATGTGTGAACTTGTCATGTTTGACACTGTCATGTGTGAACTTGTCATGTTTGACACTGTCATATGTGAACTTGTCATGTTTGACACTGTCATGTGTGAACTTGTCATGTTTGACACTGTCATATGTGAACTTGTCATGTTTGACACTGTCATATGTGAACTTGTCATGTTTGACACTGTCATGTGTGAACTTGTCATGTTTGACACTGTCATGTGTGAACTTGTCATGTTTGACACTGTCATGTGTGAACTTGTCAGTTTGACACTGTCATGTGTGAACTTGTCATGTTTGACACTGTCATATGTGAACTTGTCATGTTTGACACTGTCATGTGTGAACTTGTCATGTTTGACACTGTCATGTGTGAACTTGTCATGTTTGACACTGTCATGTGTGAACTTGTCATGTTTGACACTGTCATGTGTGAACTTGTCATGTTTGACACTGTCATATGTGAACTTGTCATGTTTGACACTGTCATATGTGAACTTGTCATGTTTGACACTGTCATGTGTGAACTTGTCATGTTTGACACTGTCATGTGTGAACTTGTCATGTTTGACACTGTCATGTGTGAACTTGTCATGATTGACACTACAAAGACCACAACAATGTATCTACGGCATCTACTAGAAAAATGATAGGATGGATAATGAGAACTTTCAAAACTAGGGATGCAAAGCCCATGATGATTCTCTTCAAATCGCTTGTTCTCTCTAGGCTGGAATACTGCTGTACACTAACGGCTCCCTTCAAGGCAGGCGAAATTGCTGACCTGGAGAGTGTACAAAGGACTTTCATGGCACACATAAATACGATAAAGCACCTATATTACTGGGAACGGTTGAAGTCCCTTGATTTGTATTCCCTGGAACGCAGGCGAGAGAGATACATGATAATATATACTTGGAAAATCCTAGAGGGATTAGTACCAAACTTGCACACGAAAATCACTCCCTATGAAAGCTAAAGACTCGGAGATGCAAATTCCCCCAATGAAAAGCAGGGGCGCCACGAGTACACTGAGAGACAACACAATAAGTATCCGGGACCCAAGAATGTTCAACTGCCTCCCAGCATACATAAGGGAAATTCCCAATAGACCCCTGGCTGTCTTCAAGAAGGCGCTGGACAGGCACTTGAAGGCGCTGGACAGGCACCTAAAGTCAGTACCTGACCAGCCCGGCTGTGGTTCATACGTCAGTTTGCGTGCGGCCAGCAGTAACAGCCTGGTTGATCAGACCCTGATCCACCACGAGGCCTGGTCTCAGACCGAGCCGCGGGGGCGTTAACCCCCGAAAACCTCCTCAGGTATACTCCAGGTATGGCTGAAGAAGAATGAAGAGTGAATATAATAATGGCACACAACACCAGAGAGGAAGAGATTAAGATTTAGATTTTGTCACTAATGTGGCTAGTGTATTGTGCACCCAACATCCATCCTGTGAATGGTAGCACTAGAGCACGTAAATACACACGAAAACCTAGGAACTAGGTCCCTAAATGGGTTGACATTATTACACCTTTGAGGGGAGAGTGGAGAAAGCTTAAGGCTCAGAGGTAAGGTGAGGGGAAGTGAGCTCAGTGACAGGCATGAAACTAGCATGGCCAGCAGTGACAAGTGGCCAGACATCAATAACTGGGTGGTGGCTACTGTAAGCAGTGACACTGCTACCTTGCACGCTCTCCTCTATACTGCAAATTGAGGTCCCCCGCTGAAGTATCGAATTTCACGCTACTCGTTGAACGTGACTGCATGCTGTGTGTGTGTGTTTACTCACCTAATTGTGGTTGCAGGGGTCGAGACTCAGCTCCTGCCCCCGCCTCTTCGCTGTCCGCTACTGGGTCTCTGCTCTTCCTGCTCCATGAGCTTTATCATACCTTGTCTTAAAACTATGTATGGTTCCCGCCTCCACTATATCGTTCGCTAGACTATTCCACTTCCTGAATACTCTGTGACTGAAGAAATACTTCCTAACATCCCTGTGGTTCATTTGAGTCTTCAACTTCCAACTGTGACCCCTTGTTGCTGTGTCCCACCTCTGGAACATTCTGTCTCTGTCCACCTTGTCGATTCCTCTCAGTATTTTATAAGTCGTTATCATATCCCCTCCTATCTCTCCTCTCATTCAGTGTCGTCAGGTGTGTGTGTGTGTGTGAGTATGCGTGCGTGTGTGATGTGCGTGTGTGATGTGTGTGTGTGGAGTGTGATGTGTGTTTGGGGGTGTGTGATGTGTGTGTGTGTGTGTGTGTGTGTGTGTGTGTGGGGTGTGATGTGTGTGTGTGGGGGTGTGATGTGTGTGTGTGGGGGTGTGATGTGTGTGTGGGGGTGTGATGTGTGCGTGTGTATGTACTCACCTAATTGTGGGTGCAGGGGTCGATTCACAGCTTCTGGCCCCGCCTTTTCACCTGTCGCTACAAGGGTGTGTGTGTGTGTGTGTGTGTGTGTTTGTGTGTGTGAGTCCATTAGTTCTCACAAGTCCAGTTAGAGACTACTGAACTGACTGATTTAGAGACGCCTGTAGTGTTACACAACGGACAGCTAGTGTCACAATCAACTCGTTTTTAGACCAACTTTTAGACCTTTCTGGCTCTGGTTACGTCTTACGAGCGAGAGAGACCAGTACAAACCATGTGATAAATACTCAATGTAATCTTCTAACATTCCATTTTTAATGTAATTGCATGAAGTAACAAATGAGTACATGCAAATATTTACAGGCAAGTATTGAGGTAAGAATATATTGTTAGTGTTTATATGAAAAAAAAAGTGCTAATAAGATATAGGTGGTGGTGCTTTATTCCACAGGATATTATAGTGTCTTGTGACACGGGTGTGGCAAGACACAACATTGTCTTGTGACACGGGTGTGGCAAGACACAACATTGTCTTGTGACACGGGTGTGGCAAGACACAACATTGTCTTGTGACACGGGTGTGGCAAGACACAACATTGTCTTGTGACACGGGTGTGGCAAGACACAACATTGTCTTGGGACACGGGTGTTGCTAGACACAACAGTGCCTCGTGACACGAGTGTGGCAGGACACAAGGCTCACCCTCTCCCTCACTCACTCTCTATCTCTCTCTCTCCTAAAATAAAGTAAAAAATATTTTACCATTGAGTTAATTCGCAGATTAATGTTGAGAGTTGATAACTGACTCTGAAATTTTGTCACAAGAATTAATCTTAAATTTACCACAACCAAAAACAAAAACTACGAATCTGATGAAGACAATGTGTGTAATAACGTATTTAAGTTTTTTGATGGTGAGCTCCAGGGCTTTGTAATCCCTCTTAACTTTCCACTGAAAAGCATATGTGAACCTTGTTAACTCTGTGTGTGTGTGTGTGTGTGTGTGTGTGTGTGTGTGTGTGTGTATACTCACATATTTGTGGTTGCAGGGGTCGAGTCATAGCTCATGGCACCGCCTCTTCACTGATTGCTACTAGGTCCTCTCTCTCCCTGCTCCATGAGCTTTATCACACCTCGTCTAAAACTATGTATGGTTCCTGCCTCCACTACGTCACTTTCTAGGCTATTCCACTTCCTGACAACTCTATGACTGAAGAAATACTTCCTAACATCTCTTTGACTCATAGGAGTCTTCAACTTCCAATTGTGACCCCTTGTTTCTGTGTCCCCTCTCTGGGGTAGGTAAGGTTCTTTTGGTACAAAATCATTAATTTTTACATTAACATAGTTCGCTATGAGGTACAGCTCTTGGTCCCGCCTCTTAGAGCATGACAGACTATTTTGGAACATCTATATTGGGTCCACTTCAACTATGTCAGTACGCTGAGGTAAGTGGTCACGTGTGGTCATACCTGTCCTAAGCTGTCTGGGAATTAGCGTGGGGTGATACCGAGCACATGGCTAGCTGCAGTGTTTTAGAATCTCAGGTTGAAGTGTTGAAGAAGGAGGTTCTACTTCTTCAGGAGGAAAATAGGAGGCTGAAGCTTCGCCTAGATGGGTGTGGGAGTGAGTGTGAGATGGTTGGAGCTGGTAAGGTGGAAATGGTTACCAACAGCGAAAGTGGCAGCCGCTTTAAGTGGCAAGTGGTTCACAATTCAGGAAGAAGGAAGATAAAGAAGGTTAATAGAGAAGATGTGAAGGTAGGAAATCGATTCTCTGTTCTCCAGGACGAGTGTACTTCAGTGGTCAGTGAGGTTAAAGGTACCACTGACTTCCCTGCTAATCAAGGTAAGAATATTCTGATTGTGGGAGACTCTCAGGTAAGATATATGGACCGTGCTTTTTGTAACAGAGACAGGAAGGTCAGACAGAGGGTGTGCCTCCCAGGAGCTGGTATTGGTGACATAGTCAGCAGGTTGGATAATATTATGTCAGGTAATGGGAACAAGCCTATTATCTGTCTTAGTGCTGGTGGTAATGACATTGGGAAGGGCAGAAGACAGGAGCTACTAGATAAGTATAGGTCAGCCATAGAAGTCGTTAGGTCTAAGGGAGGTATCCCAATCATATGTAGCATTTTGCCTAGAAAGGGAGTGGGCAATGAATGGATGTCTAGGGCAATTGGTATAAATTGCTGGCTAGACAGGTACTGCAAGGAACTTGCAATTCCATTCATTGATAACTGGGACAAATTCTATGGCAAACGTGATATGTATGCAAGGGATGGGGTTCATCTCTCTGGGGCTGGAGTGGTTGCATTAGCCAATTCGATTGCGGGGGTCATTGGAGACTTGTCTAGGACTTTAAACTGATAGATTATAGAGGTATGGGTGTTTGTGGGAAACAATCAGTCTGTAGTAATAGGCCTGGAAACAGCAGATATTACCAGGATACCCCAGGGATATGTTTAAAAGATAAGATTCAAAATAAAGTTGTTTGTAAATGCAAAGCAATTGATCAACAAACAAAGAGAGATAGTAGAGGGCAACGAGTGACTAGCTCCCTTAAGGTTTACTATACAAATAGTAGGAGTCTAAGAAATAAGATAGATGAGCTAAGATTACTTGCAAGTGCAGGTAATATAGATATTATTGCCATAACAGAGACCTGGTTCAACCTGAAAGATAGAGAAATGCCTTCCGAGTGCAACATTCAGGGTTACAAACTATTCCACACTGATAGGGTCAACAGGAAGGGTGGTGGAGTGGCGATGTATGTCAGAGATAATTTAAATTGTTGTGTTAGACAAGATATAAGATTAGAAACAGTGGACACAGAATCTGTTTGGCTACAGTTTCTCGAGGGTCGTGAAAAATTAATTTTGGGTGTGATTTACAGACCCCCAAGTCTAGATAGGGAGCGCAGTAAGCTGCTATGGGACGAAATTCATAAGGCGTCTAGATATGAAAATGTTGTGTTAATGGGAGATTTTAACTTTAGACAAATTGATTGGAACAATGTGACAGATAATCTTGAGTCTAGTCTCTTCTTGATACGGTTCAGGATTGTTTTTTAAGACAGTTTGTGACAGAACCAACTAGAGGTAGCAACTTGCTTGATTTGGTTCTTGCTAACAAAGAATCACTAATTAATAATCTTGAGGTTAATGAAGAGCTTGGGGAAAGCGATCACAAATCACTTAGTTTTAATATATCATGGAATTACCCAGGTAACTGCAATCAAGTCTCTGTTCCAGACTTTCGTGTAGCTGACTTCATGGGGCTGAGAAATAACCTAGGTGGGCTAAATTGGGATGACCTGACTATGGGTCAGGTAGGTGGTGTTGGATGCCAATATGACGTTTTTCAGAGCGTAGTTCTAGCTGCCCAGACAACTTTTGTTCCAAGTAGGGAAATTAGATCTAACAAAAATGATCCTAAATGGATGAACAATAGATTAAAACATCTCAGTGGTCAAAAGAGAGGCATATATAAGCGTATCAAAAGAGGGAATGGACAGATAAGAAATCAATATTATCAATTAAAGAGAGAAATAAAAAAAAGAATAAGAAAAGCAAAAAAGGGATTATGAGGCTAAGGTCGCAACTGATTCGAAGACTAACCCAAAAGGGTTCTTTCAGGTATACAGAAGTAAGATTAGGGACAAGATAGGCCCACTTAAGAGTAACTCAGGACAGATCACGGACAGTGATAAGGATATGTGTGAAATTTTCAATACTTACTTCCTCTCAGTTTTTACTCAGGAAGATACTAGCGGAATTCCAGAAATAATAAATTATGTAGAACTGGAAGATAATAGACTATGCTCGATTGGGGTAACTAGTGACATGGTCCTCAGACAAATAGAGAAATTAAAACCTAACAAATTCCCAGGCCCTGATGAACTGTTTGCAAGAGTTTTAAAGGAATGTAAAGAGGAACTTAGCAAACCTTTGGCAAATCTTTTCAATATATCACTACAAACTGGCATAGTGCCAGACAAGTGGAGAAGGGCAAATGTAATACCTATTTACAAGGCAGGTGACAGGTCATTAGCTTCCAACTATAGACCAATAAGCCTTACATCCATAGTTGGTAAATTTATGGAATCAATAATTGCCGAGGCAATTCGTAGCCATCTTGAAAAGCATAAATTGATTAATGAATCTCAACACGTTTTTACTAAGGGTCGTTCCTGTCTTACGAATTTACTAACTTTTTTCACTAAGGTGTTTGAGGAGATAGATCATGGTAATGAATATGATATTGTGTATATGGACTTCAGTAAGGCTTTCGATAAAGTTCCACATCAGAGGCTACTGAGGAAACTTAAGGCACACGGAATAGGAGGAGAAATTTTTTCCTGGGTAGAGGCATGGTTGACTAATAGGCGGCAGAGAGTTTGCATAAATGGAGAGAAATCAGAATGGTGGCGCGTCTCAAGCGGTGTTCCACAGGGGTCAGTTTTGAGCCCCCTGTTGTTTACAATTTATATAAACGACATAGATGAGGGAATAAATAGTAACATAAGTAAATTTGCTGATGACACCAAAATAGGCCGTCCAATTCATTCAAATGAGGACATTAGAGCACTCCAGGATGATTTGAATAGACTGATGCAGTAGCCGGAGAAGTGGCAGATGCAGTTTAATGTAAACAAATGCAAAGTTCTAAATGTTGGGCAGGACAATAACCATGCCACATATAAGCTGAATAATGTAGATCTTATTACTTGTAATTGCGAGAAGGATTTAGGAGTTCTGGTTAGTAGTAATCTGAAGCCAAGACAACAGTGCATAAGTGTTCGCAATAAAGCTAACAGAATCCTTGGCTTCATATCAAGAAGTATAAATAATAGAAGTCCTCAGGTTGTTCTTCAACTCTATATATCTTTGGTTAGGCCTCATTTAGATTATGCTGCACAGTTCTGGTCACCGTATTACAGAATGGATATAAATGCACTAGAAAACGTACAAAGGAGGATGACTAAGTTGATCCCATGTATCAGAAATCTTCCCTATGAGGATAGACTGAGGGCCTTGAATCTGCACTCTCTAGAAAGGCGTAGAATTAGGGGGATATGATTAAGGTGTATAAATGGAAAACAGGAATAAATAAAGGGATGTAAATAGCGTGCTGAAAATATCCAGCCAAGACAGGACTCGCAGCAATGGTTTCAAGTTGGAAAAGTTCAGATTCAGGAAGGATATAGGAAAGCACTGGTTTGGTAATAGAGTTGTGGATGAGTGGAACAAACTCCCGAGTACCGTCAGAGGGGCTGGGACGTTGTGTAGTTTTAAAAATAGGTTAGATAAATACATGGGTGGGTGTGGATGGGTGTGAGTTTGGACCTGACTAGCTTGTACTACCAGGTCAGTAGCTGTACTAATTCCTTAAGTGGAAGTGACCTGACCAGGTGGTCGGCTAGACAGTTATATGAGTGGGTGCGGTTGGGTGTGAATTGGTCCTGACTAGCTTGTGCTAAGTCAGATGCAGTGCTCCTTCCTTAAGTGAATGTAACCTGACCTGGCTGGGTCGGGGCATTGGCTTAAGCCGTTGGAAGATTTGGACCTGCCTCGCATTGGCCAGTAGGCCTGCTGCAGTGTTCCTTCTTTCTTATGTTTCTTATGTTCTTATGTCACTGTTCAGGTCATTAAACTTACAAGCTGAAGAAATGTTTCCTGACATCCCATGAGGCTCATTCGTACGTGTAGTTACTGATCATGTCTCCTTATTCTTGTTTTGTCCTTTATATCCAGCCTATTCTTGTTTAACCTGTTGTCTGTTCTTTGGATCATTTGGTATGTCGTGATCATATACTTTGTTATTCTTCATTCCTTCTATGACAAACCCGAGTTGGCGCATTCTTTGTTTATATCTAAACACCATCAACTTAAGTACCAGTCTTAAGAAACTCATTTCCACTGTCTGAGGCTTTACTTTGTGCTTTACTGAGTGAGGATTATATACCGGCACTACGAGGATTACCTCGAAGAAGCTAAACCCTTGCTCTCTGACTCACACATCTCCACACCTCCAGTTTCCTACCCTCGTGACAGCATCAAAAGAACTTTTAACCATAAACTACGAACTCTCGTTAATCTTTGTCCTCCTGACTTTGATCTTGTTCAATGTTTTCGTGTCATCTGTCTCTCTCTACCTTATTTCTATGGTCTTCCTATTATTCTCTTGCTTCTTGACTGGCCAAAACTCTCGCTCCTTTTCTTGGATCTTTTTCTCCTGCTCACCTCCGTCACTCTCAAGTCTTCACCAAAAGCGTTCGGCTACAACCGACATGTAAGATGCTAAATTTTGAAGCTGAGTTCCTCTTCCCTAATGTCCTTATTGAGGATAACAGTTTTCTCAGAGTGCCGTTGGAGGGTTACTTCATCTCCCTATACCTACTGATGTCTTGAGTGCCGTTGGAGGGCTACTTCATCTCCCTATACCTACTGATGTCTTGAGTGCCGTTGGAGGGCTACTTCATCTCCCTATACCTACTGATGTCTTGAGTGCCGTTGGAGGGCTACTTCATCTCCCTATACCTACTGATGTCTTGAGTGCCGTTGGAGGGCTACTTCATCTCCCTATACCTACTGATGTCTTGAGTGCCGTTGGAGGGTTACTTCATCTCCCTATACCTACTGATGTCTTGAGTGCCGTTGGAGGGTTACTTCATCTCCCTATACCTACTGATGTCTTGAGTGCCGTTGGAGGGTTACTTCATCTCTATATACCTACTGATGTCTTGAGTGCCGTTGGAGGGCTACTTCATCTCCCTATACCTACTGATGTCTTAAGTGCCGTTGGAGGGCTACTTCATCTCCCTATACCTACTGATGTCTTGAGTGCCGTTGGAGGGCTACTTCATCTCCCTATACCTACTGATGTCTTGAGTGCCGTTGGAGGGCTACTTCATCTCCCTATACCTACTGATGTCTTGAGTGCCGTTGGAGGGCTACTTCATCTCCCTATACCTACTGATGTCTTGAGTGCCGTTGGAGGGCTACTTCATCTCCCTATACCTACTGATGTCTTGAGTGCCGTTGGAGGGTTACTTCATCTCCCTATACCTACTGATGTCTTGAGTGCCGTTGAGGGTTACTTCATCTCCCTATACCTACTGATGTCTTGAGTGCCGTTGGAGGCTACTTCATCTCCCTATACCTACTGATGTCTTGAGTGCCGTTGGAGGGCTACTTCATCTCCCTATACCTACTGATGTCTTGAGTGCCGTTGGAGGGCTACTTCATCTCCCTATACCTACTGATGTCTTTCTTGATCTTATTCGCCTTTGTGTTGACTCGAATTTGTTTTTCTTGCAATGTAAATATTATTCCCAATACCTTTGTGGTTGCTATGGCTTTTCGTTCTTGCTGACCTTTATACAGAGAATTTTGAAACTGTTCTACCTCAGTCTATTGGGGTGTCTTTCTAGCTTCGCTATGTAGACGATGTCTTTGCTCTATGGCCACATGACTAGTTCTTCCAGTCTTTCTTTAATGCCTTTAAGAATCTTGCTCTTGGAATCTTACTCTTAGCTTCCTTTCTTTGACGTGCCTGTCCATTACTCTCATGCTGAACGGACTTTCTTCTCTTCAAACTCTCTTCTTCCGTAAAATCTCCTGTTATTTTCCTTCCCTATATTTCCAGTCTCCTTAATCTTAGCAACACTCTTTCTCCTTTACATATTAAACTTACTTTTCCCTGAAAAAAAATTAATTCGTAGCAATTTAGCTCATACTTCCCCTGCCACTGACACTTCCTGTGTCTACTCCATTGCCTCCTCATCTTATCCTCTACAATACTTTGGTGAAACTAGGCACTCTCTTTCTGACACTTGAAGATCACAAAAGAAGTGTTAGCCTTGATGACACTATCAATGCTTATTTCTGTCATGTTAGATATCAGTCCTTCTATTAACTGGTCCTCTGCCAAAACTTTCCACCATTCTTCTACTATTCAAAGATGTCGCCTTGTTAAAGCAAGCCTTACACCTAACATTGCTAACATGAATCTTAGTCCTGGCTATGTCTCTCTTGATGCCTCCCTTTCTCATTACGTTGTCAGATGTTCTGAACTTCAGAACACCAGTGACTTGACCTGACCTTTGCCTCCTCCTCTCTTTTATCTTTTAACCTTTCCTGTATTTTCTGTGCCTTTCTTGTCTCCTGCCTTGATGGGTCTGTCCTATTGGTTTTTTTGTCCCGTATGTTTTTTTGTCCAACGCACGTGGGCCAGTAGCTCTCTAGTTCTTATGTACTACCACCATTACCACTACCACCAACACCACCACCACTACCACCACCACCACTACCACCACCACCTCCACAACTACCACCACTACCACCTCCACTACCACCACTACCACCACCATCGTCACCACCACCATCACCACCGTCACCATTACCACCACCACCATTACCACCACCAAAACCACCACCACCACTACCCCTACCACTACTACCACGTTTACTACAACTACCAACACTACCATTACCACAACTACCACCACCCACCACCACTACCATGACCACCACCACCACAACCCTTACCACCACCATCACAACCCTTACCACCACCACCATCGTCACCACCACCACTACCACCACTTCAACTACTTCTACTTTCATAATTACTACTACTACTACTACTACTATTCCTACTCCTGCTTCTACAACTACTACTATCACTACTACTATTTCATCTACTACTACCACCACTACTATTCCATCTACTACCACTACTACTATTCCATCTACTACCACTATTACTATTCCATCTACTACAACTACTACTATTCCATCTACTACTACTACTACCACTACTTTAATTCCTTTCTCCCTCTTCCCGTTCTGTTTTTCGTCTTTGTCTTGTTTCCGGTTCAGTTGTAACCGCTACAACTAACTATTTTACTATTACTACTCTGCCACTGATTCCATCACTAAGACTACTGCTACTAAATCATCACTATTACTACTACCACCACTATTCTATGTTCATCACCAACCCCGCTAATACTGCCTCAACTTTCACTATCATTGCTTCTTAATTCCACTTCACCTCTCAAATATATTCTGGCTGTCTTCTCTTTCTTGCTTTATTGTTTACTTGTCAATGATTCAAGTTGGACTGAAACATCCTCATTACTTTTCCACTTTTAAGTGTGTGGGTTACGGTATACCTGGAGTATACCTAGAGAATACCTGTAGAAGGTTTCGGGGGTCAATGCCCCCTCGGCCCGGTCTGTGACCAGGGTATTATGACATTATATTTCTGAATGGCTAACTTCAGTGTTCCTGTGTGTACCTCCCTCTCCCCTCCACCGTTCCTGTGTGTACCTCCCTCTCTTCTCCACCATTCCTGTGTGTACCTCCCTCTCCCCTCCACCGTTCCTGTGTGTACCTCCCTCTCCTCTCCACCGTTCCTGTGTGTACCTCCCTCTCCCCTCCACCGTTCCTGTGTGTACCTCCCTCTCCCCTCCACCGTTCCTGTGTGTACCTCCCTCTCTCCTCCACCATTCCTGTGTGTACCTCCCTCTCCCCTCCACCGTTCCTGTGTGTACCTCCCTCTCCTCTCCACCGTTCCTGTGTGTACCTCCCTCTCCTCTCCACCGTTCCTGTGTGTACCTCCCTCTCCCCTCCACCGTTCCTGTGTGTACCTCCCTCTCCCCTCCACCGTTCCTGTGTGTACCTCCATCTCCCCTCCACCGTTCCTGTGTGTACCTCCCTCTCCTCTCCACCGTTCCTGTGTGTACCTCCCTCTCACCTCCACCGTTCATGTGTGTACCTCCCTCTCTCCTCCACCATTCCTGTGTGTACCTCCCTCTCCTCTCCACCGTTCCTGTGTGTACCTCCCTCTCCCCTCCACCGTTCCTGTGTGTACCTCCCTCTCTCCTCCACCATTCATGTGTGTACCTCCCTCTCCTCTCCACCGTTCCTGTGTGTATCTCCCTCTCCCCTCCACCGTTCCTGTGTGTACCTCCCTCTCACCTCCACCGTTCCTGTGTGTACCTCCCTCTCTCCTCCACCATTCCTGTGTGTACCTCCCTCTCCCCTCCACCGTTCCTGTGTGTACCTCCCTCTCCCCTCCACCGTTCCTGTGTGTACCTCCTTCTCACCTCCACCGTTCCTGTGTGTACCTCCCTCTCCCCTCCACCGTTCCTGTGTGCACCTCCCTCTCCCCTCCACCGTTCCTGTGTGTACCTCCCTCTCAC
The DNA here is from genome assembly GCA_009830355.1 of Cherax destructor. Classification (NCBI taxonomy): domain Eukaryota; kingdom Metazoa; phylum Arthropoda; class Malacostraca; order Decapoda; family Parastacidae; genus Cherax; species Cherax destructor. The sequence goes on along the minus strand of WNWK01004999.1, from coordinate 103,251 downwards.
CTCCACCGTTCCTGTGTGTACCTCCCTCTCCTCTCCACCGTTCCTGTGTGTACCTCCCTCTCCTCTCCACCGTTCCTGTGTACCTCCCTCTCCTCTCCACCGTTCCTGTGTGTACCTCCCTCTCCTCTCCACCGTTCCTGTATGTACCTCCCTCTCACCTCCACCGTTCCTGTGTGTACCTCCCTCTCCCCTCCACCGTTCCTGTGTGTACCTCCCTCTCACCTCCACCGTTCCTGTGTGTACCTCCCTCTCCTCTCCATCGTTCCTGTGTGTACCTCCCTCTCCTCTCCACCGTTCCTGTGTGTACCTCCCTCTCCTCTCCACCGTTCCTGTGTGCACCCCTATCTTCCCCTCCACCGTTCCTGTAAGTACCTCTCTCTCTCCTCCACCATTCATGTGTGTACCTCCCTCTCCCCTCCACCGTTCCTGTATGTACCTCCCTCTCCCTTCCACCGTTCCTGTATGTACCTCCCTCTCACCTCCACCGTTCCTGTGTGTACCTCCCTCTCCCCTCCACCGTTCCTGTGTGTACCTCCCTCTCCCCTCCACCGTTCCTGTGTGTACCTCCCTCTCCCTCCACCGTCCCAGTGTGTACCTCCCTCTCCCTCCACCGTTCCTGTGTGTACCTCCCCCACCGTCCCAGTGTGTACCTTCCTCTGACCTCCACCGTTCCTGTGTGTACCTCCCTCTCCCTTCAACCGTTCCTGTGTATACCTCACTCTCCCTTCAACCGTTCCTGTGTATACCTCCCTCTCCCTCCACCGTTCCTGTGTGTCCTCCCCACCGTCCCAGTGTGTACCTTCCTCTGACCTCCACCGTTCCTGTGTGTACCTCCCTCTCCCTTCAACCGTTCCTGTGTATACCTCCCTCTCCCTTCAACCGTTCCTGTGTATACCTCCCTCTCCCCTCCACCGTTCCTGTGTGTACCTCCCCCCACCGTCCCAGTGTGTACCTCACTCTGACCTCCACCGTTCCTGTGTGTACCTCCCTCTCCCCTCCATCGTTCCTGTGTGTACCTCCATCTCCCCTCCATCGTTCCTGTGTATACCTCCATCTTCCCCTCCACCGTTCCTGTGTGTACCTCCCCCCACCGTTCCAGTGTGTACCTCACTCTGACCTCCACCGTTCCTGTGTGTACCTCCATCTCCCCTCCATCGTTCCTGTGTGTACCTCTATCTTCCCCTCCACAGTTCCTGTGTGTACCTCCATCTTCCCCTCCACAGTTCCTGTGTGTACCTCCATCTTCCCCTCCACAGTTCCTGTGTGTACCTCCATCTACCAACGTTTCGCCCAGATCATTTTTTTAAGTAACTTGAAAAACTCTTCACCAAGCGAAATGTCTCTCCAGTAATGTTTTTCTCTCTTCATTCCCCAGCTTCCCCGTTCTCCAGCTTCTCTATTCCTCGTCTTCTTAATTCCTCAGATTTCCCATTCCCCAACTTCCCCATTCCCCAGCTTTCCCATTCCTCAGCTTCACTATTTCTCAGCTTCCCTCATTCCCCAGTTTTCCTTTCCCAAGCTTTTCCATTCCAAAATTTTCCCATTCCCCAGCTTTTCCATTCCCTAGCTTCCCCATTCCTCAGCCCCATTCGACAGCCAATTCGTTTACTGTCGAGCGAATTAAATTTATGTTTGTCGTTTGGGACATACTGAGAGCACAGATCTCCTGCTGCTTGGTGACCCAGTGCCAACACTGACCACCTGCTGGTTGGTGACCCAGTGCCTACACTGACCACCTGCTGGTTGGTGACCCAGTGCCATCATTGACCACCTGCTGGTTGGTGACCCCTTGCTAACACTGACCACCTGCTGGTTGGTGACCCATTGCTAACACTGACCACCTGCTGGTTGGTGACCCAGTGCCAACACTGACCACCTGTTGGTTTGTGACCCAGTGCTAATACTGACCACCTGCTGCTTGGTGACCCAGTGCCTACACTGACCACCTGCTGGTTGGTGACCCAGTGCCAACACTGACCACCTGCTGGTTGGTTACCCAGTGCCAACACTGACCACCTGCTGCTTGGTGATCCAATGCCAATACTGACCACCTGCTGCTTGGTGACCCAGTGCCAACACTGACCACCTGCTGCTTGGTGACCCAGTGCCAACACTGACCACCTGCTGCTTGGTGACCCAGTGCCAACACTGACCACCTGCTGGTTGGTGACCCAGTGCCAACACTGACCACCTGCTGCTTGGTGACCCAGTGCCAACACTGACCACCTGCTGCTTTGTGACCCAGTGCCAACACTGACCACCTGCTGTGTTGTGTGTTGTGTGTACATATGATACTGATACGACAGCTGCTTGGTGACCCAGTGCCAACACTGACCACCTGCTGGTTGGTGACCCAGTGCCAACACTGACCACCTGCTGGCTTGGTGACCCAGTGCTAACACTGACCACCTGCTGCTTAGTGACCCAGTGCCTATTCCTGACTACTATAACATCATTCAGTTTACATTGCAAGTTGCTCCAAGGGAAAGATTAAATATTAATAAATAAAGGCCTGGAAGTGGGAAAAGAGAGGTGAGGGGGTAATGTGGGTCATGGGTAGTGGGAAGCAACCCATTCTTGTATTAGAGTGATAAAAGTTCAGGTTTCAACGCTGACTATTTGTTCTCGGCTACCTCGTTGTTGTTTTTTAATCAGGTATCCATGAAGGGATACCTTAAAGTGGCTGGCTGAATATTATTCCTCTTCCAACTTTTTCATTTTATTTCGTTCATATACAAGAAGGCTTCATACACGAGAATGCCTCATCCCGATTGGCTTAAAAAAATTCAGTGTTGGTGAAGAGTAACTAGTGAAAGATTCTTGAAACGATTACCATATATACGTATCCCGTGACCAAAGAGGTAGGTCCCATTCCCAGCATCCTGGAATAGCTCCAATAATAACTTCCGTAACCCTCTACTCCTTGTATTCTAACTTACACAAAAAAGAAGCCTCGTAATTCAGCTATTTCAGAACGAAATTAAAGTGTGCAGGAACACATCTGCACTTTTTTTTCGTGCTAAATAGTGCGTAATTTTTATTCCCGTTAAATCATGTTTTATGTATTTGAGTCTTGCTGTTCTGAATAACTTCAGTATTTATTGGTTGATGAGTCTTACGGCCAGAGCAGCACCCATTAAGTTTAGTTTGTGTCCATGGACAAATTTGTCAGTGTACTAATTGGTTTCTAAAATTTGCAATCAATGGAATTCATGCAATAACTGGAGAATGCCTCTTCTGATAGGCTTCAAATCTGCAGCCCTGACGCGTTTTCCAGACAACAATGTTGGCGTTGTTGCTGGGCTCCATAAGTTCCAATTTTCAAATTTTATTAAATTATTGGTGATATTGATTTCCATTCAATAAATAAAAAATACCTCTTTTCATCATCAAAATATTAACGCTGATGCGTCTTATAGAAAAAAAGACGTTACATAAGTTAAAAAACTCGGAGTCATTGGATTAAGAGCAGTTACTGGAGAATGTCTTTTCTTATAGGTTTCAAACGTTCAGTGTTGATGGTTTTTTTTTAAAAGAAGCCTCGGCTTCAACGTTGCAACATTCCTGTGTCCTACTTAAAAGACTGGCATTATAAACGGAGTGAGTAGGTGCCAGTTTGACGCTTTTTAATCTCAGAATTATATAGTATTATTTTATATTATTGCATTATTTTCCCCTTCATGTTGGTGAGCGGCTCTTGACCCCTGGTGGTGGTGGTGTTAGTGGTGGTGGTGATGACGGTGGTGGTAGTGGTGGTGGTGATGACGGTGGTGGTAGTGGTGGTGATGGTGGTAGTAAATAGTATAGCTCTTGACCTTCATAGAGAAAAATAATGAAGAATTTTCCATTTCGAGATGCTAAAAGAGTGGAAGCAGACTGGAGATGAGACTAAATATTCCCAGCCTCCCAAGATATCTTCCACACCCGGCGTTTTCACATGCTATCTCACCCTAATGACAATAAAAGCATTATGAAAATTACTGTTTCTTGATATTCATCTATCCTACCGCACTAATCTTTGTATAGGTGGTGAGGGAGAACGGAGGTGAGTGAGCATGTGGGATGAGGGAGCATGTGGGATGAGGGAGCATGTGGGTTGAGGGTGATGTGAGTGGGTAGAATGAGGAAGAGCTTAGGAGGATTTGGGCGTGTGGAGGAAAAGCAAAACTAGGGATATAAACTCCGTATTGTGTGAGTAATGTGTGCAGGATGTGTGAGCTGGATAAGTATTAACAGCAGTTGAAGTTAATATGTTGGCAAGTAAAGAGTGTACCAGGTAAGTGAGACAGCAGGGTACACACCTGGGAATAAGATCCTGCCTCTTAAGAAGCAAAAATAATTTGAAAAAAGCTTCCTCCTCCTCTGGTGTGGCAGTTGCAGCATCCTCAAGATGTAAACAATGTCAGTCATCTGTGTGGGACACTTGGGATGAGCAGCAAGTGTTGTATATACAAACCCAGGCACTAGTGGTGATATTTGCCAGTGCTGCCCAGTGAGTTATGCAGGTCTGTTGTCTGTGTGTACCCTCACTCAACGTGTCAAGGCTGCCAAGTGAGTGATGCAGGTCTGTTGTCTGTGTGTACCCTCACTCAACGTGTCAAGGCTGCCCAGTGAGTGATGCAGGTCTGTTGTCTGTGTGTACCCTCACTCAACGTGTCAAGGTTGCCCAGTGAGTGATGCAGGTCTGTTGTCTGTGTGTACCCTCACTCAACGTGTCAGAGTGATGAACGAGCTCTAGTGCTTTAATTCCTGGGATTGAACGATGAGGTTTATGTTTTGGTCATACCAGATAACACTGTTTATATTATGACTGCTGGCAAGGACTGAGTGATACATATTTGTCAAAATGTGCTGAGATAAACGTTATTGCAAAGATCTGCACAGTGGTACGCTATACAACATGTTATATTCTTACCTCAGCAATATTTACCAAGAACACAGTCATCGGCTGCTTTGCCATTGAGCGGATCCTTATATGAATAACACCTCAGTGGTCATTTTTTCTTACAGAACAAATATAACTCTTCCATATTCCTTGCCAGCATCACTAATTAAGTTTGACAAGTCCTTATTTTCCTATTAATGTCTCCCAGTTTATAGGTTGTGTGATTCAACATGACGGTACAAGAGAGAGTAGGGTAACAGCACACTGTGGATGTACTCAGTACTATAATTTTTAAAGGGGTGGACCGGTAAGCCAGCGGAAGGCCTCGGTCAGATGACCAGAAGCTCCAACGGCGGGTCATCATCTGACTAAGACCCGCGTCAGGAAACACTTGTCCTGTTTCATGACGAACCTTACCTAACCTAACCTGTACTCAGTGATGTACTCGCCACCACAACTTACAAACCACTCCGTCCTCCCACTCCCTTACTAACCACCTCCTTCCCACACTCCCTTACTAACCACCTCCTTCCCAAACTCCCTTACTAACCACCTCCTTCCCACACTCCCTTACTAACCACCTCCTTCCCAAACTCCCTTACTAACCACCTCCTTCCCACACTCCCTTACTAACCACCTCCTTCCCACACTCCCTTACTAACCACCTCCTTCCCAAACTCCTTACTAACCACCTCCTTCCCAAACTCCCTTACTAACCACCTCCTTCCCACACTCCTTACTAACCACTTCCTTCCACACTCCCTTACTAACCACCTCCTTCCCACACTCCCTTACTAACCACCTCCTTCCCACACTCCCTTACTAACCACCTCCTTCCCACACTCCTTACTAACCACCTCCTTCCCACACTCCCTTACTAACCACCTCCTTCCCACACTCCTTACTAACCACCTCCTTCCCACACTCCCTTACTAACCACCTCCTTCCCACACTCCCTTACTAACCACCTCCTTCCCACACTCCCTTACTAACCACCTCCTTCCCACACTCCCTTACTAACCACCTCCTTCCCACACTCCCTTACTAACCACCTCCTTCCCACACTCCCTTACTAACCCCCTCCTTCCCACACTCCTTACTAACCACCTCCTTCCCAAACTCCTTACTAACCACCTCCTTCCCAAACTCCTTACTAACCACCTCCTTCCCACACTCCTTACTAACCACCTCCTTCCCAAACTCCTTACTAACCACCTCCTTCCCACACTCCTTACTAACCACTTCCTTCCCACACTCCTTACTAACCACCTCCTTCCCACACTCCTTACTAACCACCTCCTTCCACACTCCTTACTAACCACCTCCTTCCCACACTCCCTTATAACCACCTCCTTCCACACTCCCTTACTAACCACCTCCTTCCCAAACTCCTTACTAACCACCTCCTTCCCAAACTCCCTTACTAACCACCTCCTTCCCACACTCCCTTACTAACCACTTCCTTCCCACACTCCTTACTAACCACCTCCTTCCCAAACTCCCTACTAACCACCTCCTTCCCACACTCCTTACTAACCACTTCCTTCCCACACTCCCTTACTAACCACCTCCTTCACACTCCTTACTAACCACCTCCTTCACACTCCTTACTAACCACCTCCTTCCACACTCCCTTACTAACCACCTCCTTCCCACACTCCCTTACTAACCACCTCCTTCCCACACTCCCTTACTAACCACCTCCTTCCCACACTCCCTTACTAACACCCTCCTTCCCACACTCCCTTACCAACCACCTCCTTCCCACACTCCCTTACCAACCACCCCTTTCCCAAACCCCCTTATCAACCATCCCCTTCCCACACCCCCTTTTCATCCCACCTATTTCCCCTTTCCCCTCACCACCCCGCTACAAGCTGAGATGCTTGATGATATCTTCATCGCCCCACTGAAGTCTCCCAGCTCACGCTGACAGATCTGAGTACCACCTTATATTAACCTCCACCTGTGTGATGGAATTTGAGAGAGAAACATAGCTAGCTTTTGTCTCCACTGTGTAATTATCATATAAAATAGGGTAGCAGCACACTGCTGACGTATCCAATTTTTTTTTTTCAATAAAAAAAAGGGCTAAAAGATTTCAACACTATAAAATCCAACCCGACATTATGTAAGGCGAGAAGGAAACACAGCTAGTTGTTTTTGTTCCCACTGTATCATGCAGAGTATGGTAGCAGCACACTGCTGATGTATCCAGCTTCGCTATATAACAAAAAAGTTATCAGTGCCTCCATCTCGCAACAGTCTTCGCCTCACGCCAAGCATCACTTGACTTACTCCCTCTACATTTTTAGCCTCTCTCTCCCTCCTATTAACTGCACCATCCATCTCCCTCATGTGTCAGACTGACTCCATGATTCACCACTTGACATTTTCAAACATGTTCTTTTTCTTAGCCAATTGAATCCGTATCATCTTCATGTTATTTCTGTTCCTTTCCACATGGCTCTCAGGTAGTACGTTGCCTTCCACATGGCTCTCAGGTAGTATGTTATCTTCCACATGGCTCTCAGGCAGTATGTTACCTTCCACATGGCTCTCAGGTAGTATGTCACCTTCCACATGGCTCTCAGGCAGTATTTTACCTTCCACATGGCTCTCAGGTAGTATGTTACCTTCCACATGGCTCTCAGGCAGTATGTTACCTTCCACATGGCTCTCAGGTAGTATGTCACCTTCCACATGGCTCTCAGGCAGTATGTTACCTTCCACATGGCTCTCAGGCAGTATGTTACCTTCCACATGGCTCTCAGGTAGTATGTTACCTTCCACATGGCTCTCAGGTAGTATGTTACCTTCCAGTAACAGGTAGTATGCTACCTTCCACATGGCTCTCAGGCAGTATGTTACCTTCCACATGGCTCTCAGGCAGTATGCTACCTTCCACATGGCTCTCAGGCAGTATGTTACCTTCCACATGGCTCTCAGGCAGTATGTTACCTTCCACATGGCTCTCAGGTAGTATGTTACCTTCCAGTAACAGGTAGTATGTTACCTTCCACATGGCTCTCAGGTAGTATGTTATCTTCCACATGGCTCTCAGGTAGTATGTTACCTTCCACATGGCTCTCAGGCAGTATGTTATTTTCCACATGGCTCTCAGGCAGTATGTTACCTTCCACATGGCTCTCAGGCAGTATGTTACCTTCCACATGGCTCTCAGGTAGTATGTTACCTTCCACATGGCTCTCAGGCAGTATGTTACCTTCCACATGGCTCTCAGGCAGTATGTTACCTTCCACATGGCTCTCAGGCAGTATGTTACCTTCCACATGGCTCTCAGGTAGTATGTTACCTTCCACATGGCTCTCAGGTAGTATGTTACCTTCCACATGGCTCTCATGTAGTATGTTACCTTCCACATGGCTCTCAGGCAGTATGCTACCTTCCACATGGCTCTCAGGCAGTATGTTACCTTCCACATGGCTCTCAGGCAGTATGTTACCTTCCACATGGCTCTCAGGTAGTATGTTACCTTCCAGTAACAGGTAGTATGATACCTTCCACATGGCTCTCAGGTAGTATGTTACCTTCCAGTAACAGGTAGTATGCTACCTTCCACATGGCTCTCAGGCAGTATGTTACCTTCCACATGGCTCTCAGGCAGTATGTTACCTTCCACATGGCTCTCAGGTAGTATGTTACCTTCCAGTAACAGGTAGTATGCTACCTTCCACATGGCTCTCAGGCAGTATGTTACCTTCCACATGGCTCTCAGGCAGTATTTTACCTTCCACATGGCTCTCAGGTAGTATGTTACCTTCCACATGGCTCTCAGGTAGTATGTTACCTTCCACATGGCTCTCAGGCAGTATGTTACCTTCCACATGGCTCTCAGGCAGTATGTTACCTTCCACATGGCTCTCAGGCAGTATGTTACCTTCCACATGGCTCTCAGGCAGTATGTTACCTTCCACATGGCTCTCAGGTAGTATGTTACCTTCCAGTAACAGGTAGTATGTTACCTTCCACATGGCTTTCAGGTAGTATGTTATCTTCCACATGGCTCTCAGGTAGTATGTTACCTTCCACATGGCTCTCAGGCAGTATGTTACCTTCCACATGGCTCTCAGGCAGTATGTTACCTTCCACATGGCTCTCAGGCAGTATGTTACCTTCCACATGGCTCTCAGGCAGTATGTTACCTTCCACATGGCTCTCAGGCAGTATGTTACCTTCCACATGGCTCTCAGGCAGTATGTTACCTTCCACATGGCTCTCAGGCAGTATGTTACCTTCCACATGGCTCTCAGGCAGTATGTTACCTTCCACATGGCTCTCAGGCAGTATGTTACCTTCCACATGGCTCTCAGGCAGTATGTTACCTTCCACATGGCTCTCATTGAGTTCTTTCCTTGCACTTCCTGTAAGGGTTTTGGAGGATGCTAAGACAAGCTACTTATGACTGCTCAACGACCCGCAGCCCCCCTCCCCCTCGGGTCGTTTTTTCGAGGAGTCGTCAATACTCCGTCCCTGGGATGTGGGAATTCAAGTATGCATATAACTGCCGCGTATATTACAGCATTTCACTGGTAATGCTGCGCAGCCGACCTAACCAGGTGCATGATTGTCTAGACTTACCTGGGTATTTGTATCTGACCCGCAAGTTTTCCCTGGCTTGTGGTAGGGAAAACGTCAATCAAAACGATGTTTTGATTGAAGTGGCAGTGTCTCAAGGTGGCACTGTCTCTCACTGAAGATTGTTGGCAACACACACTGTTACACTACACCAGGATCAAGAGCAGTTTTTGTTTCAGGGTATTTCACAACAGGAAGACCTGTCCCAATTCACTGCGTCGTAGTTCTACCGCGAATTGTTGAGATTGTCACTTGAGAAACAGAAACGCGTGGATCACTAGTGTTCTTTGTCTGTTCTAGTGAAACACGTTTCACCTTCTGTTCCTGAAAGCATTCTGAGCCCTGAAGTGGGCTTCGTCCTGGGGCGCGGCCCTAAATCGCCGACTTCAGCATGTTTCCCTTCTTGCATGACATCGTCACAGTTTCATTACAAATGATAGATTTCCTGACATCTGTCTATCGACGAGACTGCATTATTGTCCCACATTGCAATTAAAGTGATGCAGGGTTTTCCTGCAATTTTCCTGCCAAGGTAAAAAGAGTCCTTTTTCTCATTTCATTATCACTCATATTGCAATGAACACTTGGTGCAACACGTGACTTTGTGGCGCTCTTAGCCGCATACGGAACCAATTAAACTGTTGATCAGAAAGCAAGACGCCATTTGTCCTTCCGAGAAGGTTGAGTCACTCAAGTCCCTCTTGGGGCTGAAGGGGGCTGATACCCCCAATTTCTGGAGAAATTTTCTCCACACTTCCTGTACGGGTGAAGACGACAGATCACAGCCTATAGAATGCCTGTAGAATGCCTGTAGAATGAAAGGAAACAATGTTTAGAAAAAATAGAAACTTTAAGTTCAAACTGAATGTGTCCAGAAGAGACAGAGTGAGAAATTTAACATATTTTTTCCCACATACAAAATCCAGGGTAAAAACCACGTATATTATGGGACTCTTACTTAAAGAACGATAGCAAAGAAATGAGGGAAACACTGAAGTCACACTACTAATACTTAATGTTCTGTGAGACATTAATCAGTCTAAAGATGGATGACTCAAATGATTTCATGAAGGAGATTAGAAGCACTGCCGACATCTCCACAATTTCTATTATATTCTTAACCCAACTTAACTTAGAAGAAGGGAATGACAACATGCCCACACACTCTGCCCCAGGCCTAGACACGTGGAATTCAATATTCGTCGACAACTGCAAGAAACCACTATCTCGTTCCTTAAGTATTATATGGGGATGGAGCCTGAACACAGGAGTCATCCTACAGTCACGAGAAACCTCTGGCATAGCCTCACTCCTCAAATATTGCATTAAATCAACTGCAAAAAGAACTATAGACAATTGCTGCAACATCACACATTATCAAGATCTCAGAGAAAGTTTAAAAAAAAAATTCCAATCACATGGAATCACAACAGTTGCACAACCCAAAGCAACATGGGTTCAGAGCGGGTCGCTCTGCTTTTCGTAATTGCTGGACTATTACAACATGATCTTAGATGTGAAAAAGGACACTTGTGTACAGTTCAGGACATTTAATAAAGGAAACATTTCGTCATGAGTGGCTTCTTCAGTCCGTATGACCAGGCTAAATGCTGATGTAGTATACACTGATTTTGCAAATGAGTATAGTATCACTTGTGTGGCTAGAACATACAGGAGAATGACATAGCTAGGGAGTGCACGGCGCTAGGAAGAAACGTGGCTTATAAGAAGGCTACCTAGAGTTTTGAGGCATCTGTAGCTGAGTGGTTTAAGGTGCCACAGTGGGAACTAAGCCACAATCGTGGGCAGCGACAAACTGGGGTTCGAATCCTGCTGGCTGCGATGCTTCTACGTGTGTATAAATATATATATATATATATATATATATATATATATATATATATATATATATATATATATATATATATGCATATACATATATAATGTGTGTGTAATAAAACAGACACACATAGCTATCTGAGGGAGGTATATTCCCTTCCTCACTAGTGTCTCCTCAGTGTTGTTGAGTGAGGGTCCAGGCTGCAGCTTTCACTAGTCACCCTGCCTTTAAGAGCTGACAAATAATGTGGTTTCCCCAGCTCTAGGCCAAAGGTCACTACCCCGATAAGTTTATGGTGTTCAACGCTGCTTTTTAATGTTCATAAGTGCTGCGGCGTTTCGTAACGTCTAAAGCCTTTACAATAATTATTCTTGCTGAACAAAATGTTGAATGCTTTATAAATGGTTCTATTTTTTTTTAAATGTTTAACTCTGTCAATGTGAACAGCTGTTTCACAATCATAAAAGCCTCCTACTTCCATCATGCCTGTTAATAATGTTGAAAGCACTTTACATTTATTATCCTTACTCAAAATATTAAAAACTTTATTTTTTTAACTCCTGATCTGAAAATATTTTTTTTTTTTAATTTTTCTTTGCAGATTTGAGTTTTTTGTTTTTAATATTAACACTTTTTGTTAATCTTTATATTAAATTATTCTTTCATTGCTGTATATAAAGAATATTATAAAAATTGTAAATTTTCATAACTAGCATTCACTGTGCTTAAATTTTATTTAACCGGAGCTGCTCAGCCTAATTTTGAAAGCTGTTGTTTGTGTTTACAGCCTCTGTCTGAAATACTCATGATATAGTCCTACTAGTTATTAATACTATGAGTATTACCAAATATAAATACCCATAGTATTACCAGTTGTTAATAATATGAGTATTACCAGCTATTAATACTATAGTATTAACAGTTGTTAATATGTTCAAAGCTCATGTACCTGAAGGATTCCTGAAGGATTTTCGGGGGTCACGCCCCCGCGACCCGGTCCCACACCAGACTTTCTCGTTGATCAAGGCCTGTTCAGCCAAGTTGTTATTGCTGGTAGCAGGCAGTCCAACATACGAACCACAACTTGGTTTATCAGGAACTGACTTGAGGAACTTATCAAATTCCCTCTTGAAGACAGCCAGGGTAATCTCCCTTATATAGGAAGGGTGTAGAAAAGTCTAGGGCCCCTTAAACGTATTGTGTTATCTCTTCGAGAACTCATGGCACCCCTGCACTTCATTGGGGAATGCTGCACGGTATGCCAAGCATTTTGCTTTCGTAAGGAGTGATCTCTGCATGCATGTTTCGAACCAGCCCCTCTAGATTTTTCCAGGTATAAATCATGATGCATCTTTCTCGCCTGCATTCCAAGGAGCACAGGTCAAGGAACTCCAAAATTTCCCAGTAATTTAGGTGCCTGACCGAATTTTTACATGCACTGAAGGTTCTCTGTGCAATTTCGCCCATCTTAAGAGAGGCTATTAGCATGCAGCAGTATTCCAGCCAAGAGAGAAGAGGATTAAGACACTAAAGCAACATATGAAAATCTTTATTGAGGAAACGTTTCGCCACACAGTGGCTTCATCAGTTCAATACAAAGCAGAAAGGTGTAAAGAGAGGAGGAGTTTGAGGTAATCAGTCCCTCGGCCTGGAGTCGATGTGTTCAGTCCATCAATCTTGTAGAAAGTACAGCATCGGGCCGTAGAATTTTATTATATACTGTAGTCAGGTGAGGCGAAGCAAGAGGAGGCGGGGTCATAGTGGTACTATCCACTAGTCGAAGTAGGTCTTCGTCCAAAGGTTGGATAAGTGTTGAATTCGTTTGTATCAAGATCCCATGATGTTGCAGTGTCAGTGTTGGTTTTCAAAACCATTTTTCACATCTGTCAGACACTGCAACATCATGGGATCTTGATACAAACGAATTCAACACTTATCCAACCTTTGGACGAAGACCTACTTCGACTAGTGGATGGTACCACTATAACCCCGCCTCCTCCTGCTTCACCTCACCTGACTACAGTATATAATCAAATTCTACGGCCCGATGTTGTACTTTCTACAAGATTGATGGACTGAACACATCGACTCCAGGCTGAGGGACTGATAACCTCAAACTCCTCCTCTCCTTACAACTTCCTGCTTTGTATTGGACTGATGAAGCCACTGTGTGGCCAGAGATCAGTGTTTGTGAATGCTACCTGTGTGTGTGTGTGTTAGTTAGGTGTGAGTGTTAGTTAGGTGTGTGTGTGTGTGGGTGGGTGGGTGTGTACTCACCAAGTTATATTTGCGGGGTCCGAGTTTCAGCTCCTGGTCCCGCCTCTTTAACAACAATCGCTGGCATTGTTGGTTCCTGGCTTCGTGCACCCTGCATACCTACTCTTGACACTATGTATTGAGTTTTCTTCAACAACTTCCTCATCAAGCTGATTACTCTGATATACTGTACCACACTGAGACTGATATAAAGAGCATTTCGTAATGCAGGAGCTCTCACTGAGAACTCTTAACTTTAGGCACTCACTGAGAACTCTTAACTTTAGGCTCTCACTGAGAACTCTTAACTTTAGGCTCTCACTGAGAACTCTTAACTTTAGGTTCTCACTGAGAACTCTTAACGTTAGGCTCTCACTGAGAACTTTTAACTTTAGGCACTCACTGAGAACTCTTAACTTTAGGCTCTCACTGAGAACTCTTAACTTTAGGCTCTCACTGAGAACTCTTAACTTTAGGCTCTCACTGAGAACTCTTAACTTTAGGCTCTCACTGAGAATTCTTAACTTTAGGCTCTCACTGAGAACTCTTAACTTTAGGCTCTCACTGAGAACTCTTAACTTTAGGCTCTCACTGAGAACTCTTAACTTTAGGCTCTCACTGAGAACTCTTAACTTTAGGCTCTCACTGAGAACTCTTAACTTTAGGCTCTCACTGAGAACTCTTAACTTTAGGCTCTCACTGAGAATTCTTAACTTTAGGCTCTCACTGAGAACTCTTAACTTTAGGCTCTCACTGAGAACTCTTAACTTTAGGCTCTCACTGAGAACTCTTAACTTTAGGCTCTCACTGAGAACTCTTAACTTTAGGCTCTCACTGAGAACTCTTAACTTTAGGCTCTCACTGAGAACTCTTAACTTTAGGCTCTCACTGAGAACTCTTAACTTTAGGTTCTCACTGAGAACTCTTAACTTTAGGCTCTCACTGAGAACTCTTAACTTTAGGCTCTCACTGAGAACTCTTAAATTTAGGCTCTCACTGAGAACTCTTAACTTTAGGTTCTCACTGAGAACTCTTAACTTTAGGCTCTCACTGAGAATTCTTAACTTTAGGCTCTCACTGAGAACTCTTAACTTTAGGCTCTCACTGAGAACTCTTAACTTTAGGCTCTCACTGAGAACTCTTAACTTTAGGCTCTCACTGAGAACTCTTAACTTTAGGCTCTCACTGAGAATTCTTAACTTTAGGCTCTCACTGAGAACTCTTTACTTTAGGCTCTCACTGATTCTCAACAAGGTGGCTGTCATTGGCCACTATTAAAATGGAGATCGTTGGGACAATTAGTCTCCTGTCTTCCAACATGAACAGTTACAGTGGCTGTAGTCTCCTGTCTACCAACATGAACAGTTACAGTGGCTGTTATCTCCTGTCTACCAACATGGACAGTTACAGTGGCTGTAGTCTCCTGTCTACCAACATGGACGGTTACAGTGGCTGTAGTCTCCTGTCTACCAACATGAACAGTTACAGTGGCTGTTATCTCCTGTCTACCAACATGGACAGTTACAGTGGCTGTAGTCTCCTGTCTACCAACATGAACAGTTACAGTGGCTGTAGTCTCCTGTCTACCAACATGGACGGTTACAGTGGCTGTAGTCTCCTGTCTACCAACATGAACAGTTACAGTGGCTGTTATCTCCTGTCTACCAACATGGACAGTTACAGTGGCTGTAGTCTCCTGTCTACCAACATGGACGGTTACACTGGCTGTAGTCTCCTGTCTACCAACATGAACAGTTACAGTGGCTGTAGTCTCCTGTCTACCAACATGGACGGTTACAGTGGCTGTAGTCTCCTGTCTACCAACATGGACGGTTACAGTGGCTGTAGTCTCCTGTCTACTAACATGGACAGTTACAGTGGCTGTAGTCTCCTGTCTACCAACATGGACGGTTACAGTGGCTGTAGTCTCCTGTCTACCAACATGGACGGTTACAGTGGCTGTAGTCTCCTGTCTACCAACATGGACGGTTACAGTACCTGTAGTCTCCTGTCTACTAACATGAACAGTTACAGTGGCTGTAGTCTCCTGTCTACCAACATGGACAGTTACAGTGGCTGTAGTCTCCTGTCTACCAACATGGACAGTTACAGTACCTGTAGTCTCCTGTCTACTAACATGAACAGTTACAGTGGCTGTAGTCTCCTGTCTACCAACATGGACAGTTACAGTTGCTGTATTCTCCTGTCTATCAACATGGATAGTTACAGTAGCTGTAGTCTCTTGTCTACCAACATGAACAGTTACAGTGGCTGTAGTCTCCTGTCTACCAACATGAACAGTTACAGTGGCTGTTATCTCCTGTCTACCAACATGGACAGTTACAGTGGCTGTAGTCTCCTGTCTACCAACATGGACGGTTACAGTGGCTGTAGTCTCCTGTCTACCAACATGAACAGTTACAGTGGCTGTTATCTCCTGTCTACCAACATGGACAGTTACAGTGGCTGTAGTCTCCTGTCTACCAACATGAACAGTTACAGTGGCTGTAGTCTCCTGTCTACCAACATGGACGGTTACAGTGGCTGTAGTCTCCTGTCTACCAACATGAACAGTTACAGTGGCTGTTATCTCCTGTCTACTAACATGAACAGTTACAGTGGCTGTAGTCTCCTGTCTACCAACATGGACAGTTACAGTGGCTGTAGTCTCCTGTCTACCAACATGGACAGTTACAGTACCTGTAGTCTCCTGTCTACTAACATGAACAGTTCCAGTGGCTGTAGTCTCCTGTCTACCAACATGGACAGTTACAGTGGCTGTATTCTCCTGTCTATCAACATGGATAGTTACAGTAGCTGTAGTCTCTTGTCTACCAACATGGACAGTTACAGTGGCTGTAGTCTCCTGTCTACCAACATGGACGGTTACAGTGGCTGTAGTCTCCTGTCTACCAACATGGACAGTTACAGGGGCTGTAGTCTCCTGTCTACCAACATGGACAGTTACAGTGGCTGTATTCTCCTGTCTATCAACATGGATAGTTACAGTAGCTGTAGTCTCTTGTCTACCAACATGGACAGTTACAGTGGCTGTAGTCTCCTGTCTACCAACATGGACGGTTACAGTGGCTGTAGTCTCCTGTCTACCAACATGGACAGTTACAGTACCTGTAGTCTCCTGTCTACCAACGTGGACGGTTACAGTGGCTGTAGTCTCCTGTCTACCAACATGAACAGTTACAGTGGCTGTAGTCTCCTGTCTATCAACATGGACAGTTACAGTGGCTGTAGTCTCCTGTCTATCAACATGGACAGTTACAGTGGCTGTAGTCTCCTGTCTACCAACATGAACAGTTACAGTGGCTGTAGTCTCCTGTCTACCAACATGGACAGTTACAGTGGCTGTAGTCTCCTCTCTATCAACATGGATAGTTACAGTAGCTGTAGTCTCCTGTCTACCAACATGGACAGTTACAGTGGCTGTAGTCTCCTGTCTACCAACGTGGACGGTTACAGTGGCTGTAGTCTCCTGTCTACCAACATGGACGGTTACAGTGGCTGTAGTCTCCTGTCTACCAACATGGACAGTTACAGTACCTGTTGTCTCCTGTCTACCAACGTGGACGGTTACAGTAGCTGTAGTCTCCTGTCTACCAACGTGGACGGTTACAGTGGCTGTAGTCTCCTGTCTACCAACATGGACAGTTACAGTGGCTGTAGTCTCCTGTCTACCAACGTGGACGGTTACAGTGGCTGTAGTCTCTTGTCTACCAACATGGACAGTTATAGTACCTGTAGTCACCTGTCTACCAACGTGGACGGTTACAGTGGCTGTAGTCTCATGTCTACCAACATGGACGGTTACAGTGGCTGTAGTCTCTTGTCTACCAACATGGACAGTTACAGTGGCTGTAGTCACCTGTCTACCAACGTGGACGGTTACAGTGGCTGTAGTCTCATGTCTACCAACGTGGACGGTTACAGTGGCTGTAGTCTCTTGTCTACCAACATGGACAGTTACAGTGGCTGTAGTCACCTGTCTACCAACGTGGACGGTTACAGTGGCTGTAGTCTCTTGTCTACCAACATGGACAGTTACAGTGGCTGTAGTCACCTGTCTACCAACGTGGACGGTTACAGTGGCTGTAGTCTCATGTCTACCAACGTGGACGGTTACAGTGGCTGTAGTCTCCTGTCTACCAACATGGACAGTTACAGTGGCTGTAGTCATATGTCTATCAACATGGACGGTTACAGTGGCTGTAGTCTCCTGTCTACCAACATGGACAATTACAATAGCTGATGTCTTAAATCGTATCTCATCTTTCTGTATTTTGGAATGTATTTGTCTTTGTATTTTTACAGTTGCATCTTTGTAACAAGTGATACGCTACATATTACACATCATGTCCAGCCTAACATGTCATATACAAAGGTCAGCAATTTGCCATCCATTTATTTGGAAGCAATTATAAAATATGACAGAATAATAAAAGTCCCTCACAACACCATTGATATTTATGGGTGAGATCTCGTTCACTCGGGTGCTTATCTCTTTGTCCTCGTCTATTTTTGTTAGGTGAAAGGACACAAGTGCAACTAATGTGACATTTTATTGTGGCAACGTTTCGCTCTCCAAGAGCTCTATCAAGCCGTTCGTCGTAACGGCTTGATAAAGCCGTTACGAAACGTTGCCACAATAAAATATCACATTAGTTGCACTTGTCATATTGTCGGAAATTCTACCAGCATTATTTTTGGTTGTAGGGGTCGAGTCTCAGCTCATGCCCTCGTGGGCTCACCTCATCTGGCTCTGAGTCATAATCATATCATAATACTATGTACGGATCAGGGACGGACCTACTATGTAACTAATGAAGCTTAAGCTTCAGGGCCCCTAATCCCGGAAGGGCCCCAAAAGCGACTTAAGTCCATATTGCTTAAAAGTTTTGGGTCTACTGTATGGGAAGGTTTTTCTTAAATAATAATATTAATAATATAGTGAAATTCAATACAAAATAATAGTTAAAATATATATTAAAAGGTCATTAATGTATCATGTAGGCTAGCCGTTGCTGGTTGCCATGGTGACCCCATAACAGTTCAAACTTAAGAGCCACAAAAATGTAGATCAGCCACTGGTACGGATGCTGCCTCTACCACTTAGTTGTTCAGGTCATTCCACTTCCTGATCGTTCTGAGGAGGAAGATATGCTCCTGACATCACTTATCTGTCTTTTAATCTGTACGTTCGAGTACCTGTTTCCCGCCTCTCGAACAGCTTGTCCCTGTCCACCCTATCGATTCCTAGGAGTATTTTGTATGTCGTTATCATGTCTACACTGGTCCTTCTCTTCTCTAATGTCATTATGTTTAGTATCTTCGCTCTCTACTCATATTTCGTACCTTAACATCTTGCATTAGTCTCGTTGCAGATTCATGCACTTTTTCCAGTTTTTTTACAAGCTTAATATGGTGCTGTGTGCTCCATAATGGGCATGGCGTATGTCGTATGGAGTGTCGTGAATTACTATTTTTGTTGCAGTTCCTTAAGGCTATCCTTAGACCTGCCAGTTGTGCATGTACCGTCGAGGTTATTCGGCTAAAGTGCATCTCTATCTCAGGTAATAGGTATCGGTTCTATGCTTACCAGAGATCATTCTCGGTGAGTGAGGTTAACAGTCTTTGGCCCTCGAGCCTCTACTCTGTTTCTGGTCTTTATTCCTCTTCTCCAATTTTAATAATTTTCACTTGCTGGGACTGAATTCCAGTAACAACTTTTCAGACAACTGCAGTTTGTCCAGGTACTATTTATTTATTCTCTTCTGTTCTTCTTCTCATTAGTTTCACATCATCCGTGAACAGGGATGAATACATCAGACTCTGTTTGTTCTAGCACGTTCATAAGAAATAGTCCCTGCCCTAGTACCAATCTTTGTGGTCTCCTGCTTTACTATATATACCAATGCTATCATCAACTTTCGTCCCCCCAGTCTTAAACGTGCCAACAATGTAGTCATTTGACTCCCCACTATTTATTACTCTCTTTTCGTCAAAGCTTCACTGGTTTCTAATAAATAATGTTACTTCTGTCTGCCCTCTGTTCCCTCTAGCCTTCCTTAGAAATTGATTCCCTACTGGTATCCGTTTTCTCCCTGAGTTTTGTCACTGTAAGTGGTGCTATGTCACTCATCACTCTTTGTTTTCCCACCTGTGTCTGTGTGCCAAACTTTGTTTTCTTTCTCCTTCTGTGTTCCAGCTTTTGAAGTCCTGGTTATCTGACTCTTGCCCATGGGTTATGGAGATGGAAGGAGTAGATGGAGGTGGGGGATGGGGGTTTGGGTAAGTGGTGATTGTGGGGAAGGTGCTTCAAGGTATCAGGATTGTGTATGTGGATGAGGGAGAATGGGAGGTAGGGGGAAGTTGTGCATGAGTTATTGAACTTGAATGGGAAATGGGGTTGGATCTTGGGCTAGTTATATTGGGAGCTTTGCAAGATGTAATTCTGCGATTATCCTCGTGTTGTCATTTTCCTTGTTTTACCTTCTAGTGTTTGTTGGTGTTTGGTTCTGTCCTCCAGGTGTTCCTTGTCCTTTTCTATTCTGTCACAATCAAGGTACTCTGACAGTGATTTCTATCTGCTTAACAAAGGTTTCAATCTCGTAAGTCTGTCCTGTGTTATTTCCTTTGTAAAGGCCAGTTACATTCGGTGCATTTCTGAATACCTTCTAATCCGAAAATATGTCATCTACTGTACTTTGTCCTTCTCTCCTTTCATTACAGTATTAGCTCTAATTCCTTGTTCCTCCATCTCTTTTGTCTTGTCTTACATCAGCTTCGTGAAGACCATGGATCATCATCAACCTTTCTCTTTCCTCCTCCCATTTTTTCACCCTCAAAATTGTTTTGTGGTTTGTTAGCAGTTCTGTTTCTGCTCTTATCTGTACTTCCCGGCTCTCTGAGAACATATCTGCAAAATTATTTTTTTTTCCCTCCCTTTCCTTCATTTCTTCAAGATCCTCCTTTAGCTTCCTCGTGCCTTTATCCAGAGTTTGGACCTTTTCCTTCGCTGGAAAACCTTTCCTGTTAATCCTGTCTTGCACCTCAAATATTTGCCCCAGCCTCTTTGGAGTACAGTATCAAAGGCCTTCTAATAGAAAATGCAGTCAACCCAACCCTTTCTCACCTGTCTCACACCTGTTACTCTGTAACACAACTCATCAGTTTGGTACGACAAGATTTACCATCGCTAATCCCGTGCTGGTTATTCTTAATGAAATCACTTCTCTCCAAGCGTTCTCCTAGAGCAGTGGTTCTCAACTCGTGTCAGCCCATGGACCACCAACCCAATTACAAAAAATATCGTGGACCATTTCATTTTTTGAGTAATGATATATAAAGGCAAAGCAAAGACAACAGACAATTTGATTTGGAATATATTTCTTATAAACAGAAATTCGAGAAGTTATATAAAACAATAGATATCTAACATTTTGGTCTGAAATATATTTCGCACAAACATAATTTCCTGGAAATAAATGAATACATATCTAACATTTTGCTACCAAAATGTTCAGGGAGAATACAAGGTCCAACCTTGCTGGTTCGTCCTCTCCTCTCTCTCTTGTAGTGTCCCTAACATGTTGGTGCATCAGGTTTTCTTCTGGTACTCCTGAGTCGCCCTCAGCCGTGCTTTCTCTTGCAGGATCATGGTACGGGCTGATTCTGCCTTGAAGATTACTTTGAGAGGACGATTTCTTTCCCTTGTGTACCACCCGATTCTCCAAAAATTTGTTACCTGCGACGTGTCTCCCCCTGTTGCTAACATGATACCTTTAATCCTTTCTTTCTCCTCCTGTTTTCTTCTGTCATGGGTGTCCCCTTCGACTTCCGGAAGGCCGTAGATAAAGATCGACTTCTCCCTTTCCTCCTCCCGCTGTGTCTCCCTTTGCCTCCTCAGAGATGCATTAGCATCTTCCGGTTCTGTCATGGTTGTAGCTCCTGTGTTCCTCTGTGTGTCTGACCAGCTCATTTGCCCTGTCCACTGCAGTATATTGTTGGGGTCTCTGCGTTTAGCGTGTCTGCTGCTTTGTCTACCCTCTCATGTGTTGTTACTGTGCTCTCATGCGTTGTTACTGTGGTGCCCTTCTTATCCCTGGCTGCTTTTTCTATATCTCTCTCGCATAGTGTTAGTATCCCACTCATCTTGTTTCGGGCCCCACGTGTGTCTGACAGTGCCTGTGCATACAAGAGTTCTTCTTTTTTCTCCGCATTCCCTTTGACTGTGTCTGATGCACAAGCTCCAAGCGCCGTTTCTGGGCAGGTACTTTTATCTCTACTCTGGGTCAGTCTCTGCAGCTTCACTTTTAAGATCTGGATCTTGGCTTCTGCTTTCTTGACTTGCATTTCCCATTCTCTGCTCTCCTCAGCTATCCTCCTCTCCATTCCCTCGCTGATCACCAATATCTTCCTCTCCCATTCCTTTTCCCTTTTATGTGTATATATATATATATATATATATGTGTGTGTGTGTGTGTGTGTGTGTGTGTGTGTGTGTGTGTGTGTGTGTGTGTGTGTGTGCACTCGCATGACAAGATCCTGATGCCCTGGTGTGTGTATGCATACATACATGTAAACAAGGGTTATGTATTTACAAGCCAGGGAACTATTGTAAACAATACAACGAGCACTGGATGCTTACCAGAGGTCTCCAAGAAGGACGGGGACACCACCTTGTGGCTCACTCACTCTCTCTCTCTCTCTCTCTCTCTCTCTCTCTCTCTCTCTCTCTCTCTCTCTCTCTCTCTCTCTCTCTCTCTCTCCCTTTCTTCAACACTTTCATTCCTCTCCTCTTTCCTTGCACTAGAGCCTTTTATGGAACAAATATAAACAAACTCCATCGGTATCAGCAGCAGAGAGATTAGTTAGTGACACATACACACACACACACAAACACACACACACACACACATGCACACACACAATCGGACGAGGACCAGGCAGAACTACAAAGGGATCTGGACAGGCTGCAGGCCTGGTCCAGCAACTGGCTCCTGGAGTTCAATCCCACCAAGTATAAAGTTATGAAGATTGAGGAAGGGCAAAGAAGACCACAGACAGAGTACAGTCTAGGGAAAAAGGATCTTGGGGTGAGTATAACACCGGGCACATCTGAGGCGCACATCAATCAAATAACTGCTGCAGTATATGGGCGCCTAGCAAACCTAAGAACAGCATTCCGACATCTTAATAAGGAATTGTTCAGGACCCTGTACACTGTGTACGTTAGGCCTATATTGGAGTATGCAGCGCTAATTTCGAACCCACACCTCCCTAAGCATGTAAGGAAACTAGATAGAGTGCAAAGGTTTGCAACAATACTAGTCCCGGAGCTAAGGGGTATGTCCTACGAGGAGGGGTTAAGGAAAATAGAAATGACGTCACTGGAAGACAGGAGAGATAGGGAGGATATGATAACGACATATAAAATTCTGAGAGGAATCGACAAGTTGGACATAGACAGGATGTTCCAGAGATGGGACACAGCAACAAGGGGACACAGTTGGAATTTGAAGACTCAGATGAGCGACAGGGATGTTAGGAAGTATTTCTTCAGTCACAGAGTTGTCAGGAAGTGGAACAGTCTGGTAAGTGATGGAAGGGATGTAATGGAGGCAGGATCCATACATAGGTTTAAGAAGAGGTATGAT
>WNWK01004999.1:0-75000 GCA_009830355.1 Cherax destructor | reverse complement strand
GTGTCCGGGGCCCAAGACTGTTCAACAGCCTCCCACCAGCCTTAAGGGGCATTACCAGTACCCCTGGTTGTCTTCAAGAGGGAGCTGGACAGATACCTAAAGTCAGTACCAGATCAGCCGGGCTGTGGTTCAAGAGGGAACTGGACAGATACCTAAAGTCAGTACCAGATCAGCCGGGCTGTGGTTCAAGAGGGAACTGGACAGATACCTAAAGTCAGTACCAGATCAGCCGGGCTGTGGTTCGTACGTTGGACTACGTGCAGCCAGCAGTAACAGCCTCGTTGATCAGGCCCTGATCCACCAGGAGGCCTGGTCATAGACCTGGGCGCGGGGACGTTGATCCCCGGAATGCCCTCCAGGTAGACTCCAGGTAGGTAGTTGGAGGTTATAGTGATGGTAGTTGTTTATGGTAGTGGTTGTGTTGTGGCGGTGTTGGCGGAGGGTGTGGTGGTAGTTGTTTTTGTTGGCGGTGTTGGGGAAAAGGAAGCAAGTGTGTGGTGGTTGTATGATATTCCCGTGTCCAAATCTCGAAAAGGAATAGACTCCAGGAGGATAGACTCCAGGAGGAGTCTATCCCTTCAAAACTGTGTGGAAAAGGTAGTGTGACTTATCACTAGAAAAACGCACGCAGTAACCTAGTAATAACGCTTAGCTCGTTTAAAACGTATAACAAGGGGAGATTAAGTTATACAAATTCATTTAACTGACGATCGCTTATTTTTTTTTTCTTTTAGGTTGGGAAGTATTGGGATAAAGAATTCAGACAGAGTAAAATTCTCCTGGAGGTCGCTCACCTAGATGTCAGTCAGGTGGGTGGGCAAGTGGTTGTCAAGTGGGGGTCAAGTGAGCGGCTAAGTTGGCAGTCAAGTGGGTGACCAGGTAGGAAGGTAAGTTGGGTCTTCACCTTTCTAACAAGTCAAATCCAAAGAGTAATACAGTCGTAGCTAACATAAAATCTGAGGCCGCCACAGATAATAGTCCTGTTCTTCAAGGCACATTGAATAGTTCTGTTCTTCATTGCACAGTGAACAGTTCTGTTCTTCAATGCACAGTGAACAGTCCTGTTCTTCAAGGCACAGTGAACAGTCCTGTTCTTCAAGGCATAGTGAACAGTAATGTTCTTCAAGGCACAGTGAATAGTTCTGTTCTTCAAAGCATACTAAATAGTCCTATTCTTCAAGATCTAGTAGTATCCCCAATTACCTTTCCCAGTTTCATATCTGACATAAACTAACATACACGTCATAACTCGCAGACGATACTAGAATTCGGTTGAGTGTGACAGATATAATAGTGGACTGGATCTGTAGTTTACCTGGAGTCGTTTGAAGTCACCGCCCCTACAGCCCGGTCCCAAACCAGACCTCCTGATTGCTGCCTTGATCAATCAACCTGTTATTACCCGCCGCCCGCAATCCAATGTATGCACCACAAGCAGGCTGATCAGGAACCATTTGGAGGAAGACAGCTAGGGTTTTGTTGGTAATCCCCCCTTATGTATGAAGAGAGGGTGCTGAAATGTGGTAGTCCCATAACACGTATCGACTTCTCTCTCAGTGTACTCATTGCTACCTTGTTTTTCATTGGACGTATCCTATACCATCTTCCAAGCCTCTTGTGTTCATAGGTAGCAGTTTCGGTATGCTCGTTTAGGATCTTTTTCTCCAGTATCTCCCAGGTGTATGCATTTCTCTAGCCTACATTTTATAGGTCCAGTAAATTAGGGGCTTAACTAAGTTTATACGAGTTGCGAAGATTCTCTATACATTTTTCAGCTCAGCGATTTCACCTGCATTGAAGGGGCCGTCAGTACATAGCCTAGAGAAAACAAGTGACCTGAAGAGTATCGTCCTTGGTTTGGTATATCTGAAGGTTCTAGTTATCCAACCTATCATTTTTCTTGAAGTTGCAATGATAACATTGTTCTCCTCTTTGAAAGTGAGATCTTTTAACATTATAACTCCCAGGTCTCTTACACTTGACTTACGTTTTACTGAGTTGTTTGTGTTTGTCTTGTACTCCGATCTTGTTTATATTCCCTTCACTTTTTCGTGGCGTAATTCCTGAAATTTGTCCTCATTGAACATTATAATGTTGTCAGTAGCCCACCGGAAGTCTTGGTTTATATCAGCTTGGAGGCTTCTTGTAACGCCTATGGATGCCACTTTCATATAAATTCTTGTATCGTCTGCAACGGATGATGCGATGATAAGATTTATGTCACTGTCTGTGTCAGAAATAAGAATGAAGAAGCGAAATGGGGCGAGTACAGTGACTGAACGTTTTATTGTAACAGCTCCTGATTTCACTCTGTTTATTATTACTCTTTGGGGTCTATTTGCTAAGAAGTTATGTATTTATCCGCCCACCTTCCCGGTTATTCTTTATGCACGCATTTTGTGTGCAGTTATCCTATATGAGTTGTCCATATGAGTAGCAGACATAATAGCAAACTTTCAAGCTGACATATAAGACAAGTCTTCCAGTGGGTCACAAAAACCAACATGAGGAAATACGTGGCTTGCTCTGCTATGAAAACCTTAAGACACTAGATGTACATCGGTGGCTGTGCGATCTGAGAAAGGTATCCCAGTATTGCGTAACCTTAGCCTCCCTTTGCCTCAGTGCACGCACTAGGAATAGTGCAGAATGTGGCAGTTGCAAATTAGCACTGAAGATCTGAAGTGAATCAGAAAAGGCATTCACAAGTTATCACATGGAAATTAATATCTCAACTCAATAAAAAAGTGTCAGATAAAGGCAAATACAGTCCAAAACTATTTCAGACTTTCCATCAAGAAACTCCAGCTTTGAATCCAAACTGAAAGAACCATTCTCTTCTTAAAATATACCAACAGGTAAAGTTTGAAGGCACTTTATTCCACAAAAAATGCAAATTGCGACCTACACTGACTAAAATCAATCTAAATTGTTATTTATGATTAAACAGTTTTTAAATACTATTTAATCATAAACAACAATATAGATTGATTTTGATATTAGGTGGTAAGTTGGCCAGTAAGTTTATTTATTATTTCGATGAATAACATGCAAATTTCTACAACAGTCTTGAGATAAGACTTAAGCGATGATAAGGCAATATAATCATACACTGACTAATTTCTGATCAGAAGAACATTGAAACCAATTTTCTTAATAACATTGGCATATTACCTCCCTCCCTCCATATGCTACCCTCCATTACATCCCTCTCTCCCTCCCTCCACATTCCACCCTCCATTACGTCCCTTCTGTTACATCTTTGCTTCCCTCCCTCCACCTCCCACCCTCCATTACCTCCCTCCCTCCACCACCCACCCTCCATTACCTCACTTTCTCCACCTCCCACCCTCCATTACCTCACTTTCTCCACCTCCCACCCTCCATTACCTCACTTTCTCCAGTTAACATCTTCCATTACTTCCCTCCTCCTCCCACAACTCTCCATTACCTTCCTCTTCCACGTACTACACTCCATTACCTCCCTCCCTCCACCTACTACCCTCCATTACCTCCCTCCTATTAACCTCCAGCTATTATCCCTTTCTCCCCTCTTTCATATCATTGTTTCCACAATCTCCCTTTACCTAAACATCACCTCTCCATTTTCCCCTCTCCCCTCTTCCCAGCCCCTCCACTTTCCCCTCACCCATCTTCCCCGCCCCTTTCACTTCCATTTCTCCCTCTTCCATCTTCCCCGCCCCTCCACTTCCTCATTTTCCCTCTTCCCCGCCCCCTCCACTTCCAACTTTTTTTCTCTCTTCCTCTCCCCTCCATTCCCCCTCTCCCCTTCATATCATCTCACTTGGTAGTTGACAGGAAGGTTATCAGTTAAGAGCTGATCATCTCAGTAACTTGACTATCTAATGTGTCCTTCCCTTCAGTTTACTTCCCATTGTCACATATTGCTTCATCCTCCCCCACTCAAAACCCTGCCAATGTATGCCAAATTTCTGACATAACCCTAACTCCTCTAGACTTTGAGAAAGCCATCGACGACATGCCCATGCACTCAGCCCCAAGCCCAGACTCGTGGAACTCTGTGTTCATTAAGAACTGCAAGAAACCCCTCTCACAGGCCCTAAGTATGCTATGGAGAAGGAGCTTAGACACAGGCGAGATTCCACAGCCACTAAAAACAACGGATATAGCCCCACTCCATAAAGGTGGCAGCAAAGCAGTAGCTAAGAACTATAGACCAATAGCTTTAACGTCCCATATCATAAAAATCTTTGAAAGAGTTCTAAGAAGCAGGATAGCAAAACATCTAGACTCCCAAAAATTGCACAACCCAGGGCAACATGGTTTCAGAGCAGGTCGCTCCTGCCTCTCGCAACTGCTAGACCACTATGATATGGTCTTAGATGCTCTGGAAAACAAGCAGAATGCAGATGTAGTATACACAGATTTTGCAAAAGCCTTTGACAAGTGCGATCATGGTGTAATAGCACACAAAATGTGTGCTAAAGGGATAACTGGCAAAGTAGGCAGATGGATCTTCAACTTCCTAACCAATCGAACACAAAGAGTAGTGGTAAACAGAGTTAAATCGGATGCTGCCATAATGAAGAGCTCTGTCCCACAAGGCACAGTACTCGCACCTATCCTGTTCCTCATTCTCAAATCAGACATAGACAGAGATGTAAACCACAGCACTGTATCATCCTTTGCAGATGATACTAGGATCTGCATGAGAGTGTCATCTATTGAGGACACGGCAAATCTCCAAGAAGATATAAACCAAGTTTTCCAATGGGCAACAGAGAACAATATGATGTTCAATGAAGACAAATTCCAACTACTCCGTTATGGAAAACTGGAGGAAATAATAGCTAGGACTGAGTATATTACAAACTCCAATCACACAATAGAACGGAAAAGTAATGTGAAGGACCTGGGTGTGGTAATGTCCGAAGACCTCACCTTCAAGGACCACAACAATACCACTATTACATCTGCGAGGAAACTGATAGGATGGATAATGAGAACATTCAAGACAAGAGATGCCAAGCCAATGATGATCCTTTTTAAATCACTTGTTTTCTCTAGGCTAGAATACTGCTGTACATTAACATCCCCATTCAAGGCATGTGAAATTGCAGATCTAGAGAATGTACAGAGAACTTTTACTGCACGTATAAGTTCCATCAAACACCTTAACTACTGGGAACGCCTGGAAGCACTAGACTTATATTCACTGGAGTTCAGGCGAGAGAGATATATCATAATCTACACCTGGAAGATTCTGGAGGGACTGGTCCCTAATATGCACACAGAAATCACTCCATACGAAAGCAAAAGACTTGGCAGACGGTGCAACGTACCCCCAGTGAAAAGTAGTGGCGCCACTGGTACACTTAGAGAAAACACAATAAGTGTCCGGGGCCCAAGACTGTTCAACAGCCTCCCACCAGCCATAAGGGGCATTACCAGTAGACTTCTGGTTGCCTTCAAGAGGGAGCTGGACAGATACCTATAGTCAGTGCCAGATCAGCCGGGCTGGGGTTCATACGTTGGACTACGTGCAGCCAGCAGTAACAGCCTCGTTGATCAGGCCCTGATCCACCCGGAGGCCTGGTCACAGACTGGACCGCGGGGACGTCGATCCCCGGAATGCCCTCCAGGTAGGTAGGTAGACACTGAACCTCCCTCCAGATTTTCCTTCCTCTTCCCCTATCCTCCTTTTCCAATGAGCTCTCCCGCCTTTCCCTCCTCTTCCCTCACTGCTCCCTTCCTCCAGGGGAGCTAGATAAAGTTCGTGTGATAGAGATATTAACTTTGTGCCCAATAGATGCTGAGGACCGCTTAAACACCGCTGATTGGCATATCTCTGTCCAATCAGTAATCGGGAATGACGTACATGCCAGCGATTGGTTGATACTTTCTAATATGCCAGCGATTGGTTGCTGTTGTCTAATCCTAATCCCACGGAGGTGGTGGGGACACCTGTGAATGGCAGTGGAAGAAGTAATAAGATAAGTGGTTTATCACTGACCAATCAGACACCAGGGGCGTCGGTGGTAGTCATAACATTGGCCAGTCAGAGGCAGAGACAACAGAGGTGGCAACTGGTGCCTGGCTTGTCATCAACATTATTTGGACCAAAAATGAATTATATAAATTGAGTTTAGGCCATCACTGGCAGCCGTGATTATTCAACACATTGATCGGTAATTGAATAACCCAGTAATGAAGTGTTATTTCCAGAGAGCATGTTTGTGTAGTTACAGTGTGGGCTGAACACGTTCAGTGATGCTGCGGTGCTAATTGTTTTATATATTATGTACCCATAGAGACAAACAGACATTGTTTGTGTTGTATAGGTGCCTACTCACCTCAT
The DNA here is from genome assembly GCA_009830355.1 of Cherax destructor. NCBI lineage: Eukaryota > Metazoa > Arthropoda > Malacostraca > Decapoda > Parastacidae > Cherax > Cherax destructor. The sequence continues at coordinate 68,660 of WNWK01004999.1, read as the reverse complement.
TGTCTTTGCAAGAGACGAATCATAGCTCCTGGCCTCGCCTCATCATTAATGACCTTAAGCAGTGGCGTCGCTAGGGTTGGTGTCACCCGGGGCGGAATCTCTGGTGTCACCCGGGGCGACATCTTTGGTGAAACCCGGGGCGGCATCTTTGGTGTCACCCCCACGAAATCCACCCTCGCCCCTAGTGGGTCCTTACCTGAGAGTCTGAACTAACTAACTAAGGGTGAGGGATTGGGGGGAGCAAACTCCAGTTACGTCACTACTGCATGACCAGTTACGTCACTACTGCATGATCAGTTACGTCACTACTGCATGACCATTGCCGTCACTACTGCATGACCAGTGACTAATGTTTAGCAATAAGAACGTTTAAGGGCCATAAACCGAACTGGAGAATACTTCAACTTTATTAATGATAAAATAAATAATCGTAGTAATATTGAGGAAACATAAACTCAAATACCACTTTGAGTACAGGCAACACATCCTATATTTATTTATCTTCAACAATGCAAAAAAAAAAAAATCTTGAAAAATATAGAAAAACATTGTAATATCAGAGAAACACTAGTTCCGATTTGACCTTGAGTACAGGTAACATCTCAGTGACCTTGAGTACAGGTAACATCTCAGTGACCTTGAGTACAAGTAACATCTCAGTGACCTTGAGTACAGGTAACAACTCTGTGACCTTGAGTACAGGTAACATCTCAGTGACCTTGAGTACAGGTATCATCTCAGTGACCTTGAGTACATGTAACATCTCAGTGACCTTGAGTACATATAACATCTCAGTGACCTTGAGTACATGTAACATCTCAGTGACCTTGAGTACAGGTAACATCTCAGTGACCTTGAGTACAGGTAACATCTCAGTGACCTTGAGTACAGGTAACATCTCAGTGACCTTGAGTACAGGTAACATCTCAGTGATCTTGAGTACAGGTAACATCTCAGTGACCTTGAGTACAGGTAACATCTCAGTGACCTTGAGTACAGGTAACATCTCAGTGAATCTGATCTCACATTTCCTTGCTTTCAATCCTGCAAAATCATCTATCACATCATCAAAATCAATGATTTTCCCTATATAGGCCTATTTGTACTCTGTAATCATATAATAGGCTATATAGAATCGAAGGATTTTTCTCTTATGTTTGTGCAGCAATGTTTTGTGCATAAATGTCACCTTCTTCAGAGGCTCTGTGGTGTCACCCCCCCCCCTTACGACGCCACTGACATTAAGGGGGTAAAAGTGATGTGAGTACATACGATGATGACGCAAAACAAAGGCCGAACACTGAATTCCGAGGTGGATCGCACTGAACGTAATGAAGAAGCTAAGGTTGTGACCCGATGTGACCCGAAAAGTGGCAGAAGCAGTTCAATGTGGGAATGTACAAAGTTCTAATTCTCGGGAATGAAAACGGCAGTCAACTGGTTTATAAAAATTCTTGGTTTCAGGACCCTATCATTGCTACAGTTGAAATTATTAGGTTAAATTAGGCAAGGTTTGCCAACAAACAAGACAAGTGTTTGCTGATGCTGGTCTTACTCATGGAAATTGTGAATGTGTTTTTCCTCCATTTTTCCTCCACCTAATATGTTTCACTGCACTTAATACCCTGAGACTGTACAGGATGTATAAGACATGTATAACACCTAGTGTACGTATCTTTACCCCAGGTGATACACATAAGACATGTGCAACACCTAGTGTACGTATCTGTACCCCAGGTGATGCACATAAGACATTTGCAACACCTAGTGTACGTATCTGTACCCCAGGTGATACACATAAGACATGTGCAACACCTAGTGTACGTATCTGTACCCCAGGTGATGCACATAAGACATTTGCAACACCTAGTGTACGTATCTGTACCCCAGGTGATACACATAAGACATGTATAACACCTAGTGTACGTATCTTTACCCCAGGTGATACACATAAGACATGTGCAACACCTAGTGTACGTATCTTTACCCCAGGTGATGCACATAAGACATGTGCAACACCTAGTGTACGTATCTGTACCCCAGGTGATGCACATAAGACATGTGCAACACCTAGTTAACGTATATGTACCCCAGGTGATACACACATGTCTCATTCATCAACACGTAGGTTTTATATTAAATATTCACATTTACTGTAATGAAATAATTCCCCGAGTATTTTCTACGTCATGATCTTGTCCATTGCAGTGTTCCTGTCTTTGAACATGTCACAGGTCTACAGTCTAGGGTTATTTCATGGTTATCATCACTCTCTTACCATCACTCTCAGCTTTCTGTTCTGCAGGAAGTTTTGTATCAGTTTCAGAATCATTCCTGTTCCTTCTGCATACTTTTCCAGTTTTTGTATTAGCTTCCGGTCTGTACTCACCAATACTCACTTTCATGTAGTTCAGATACTGGTCCCGCTTCTACTCTGGTGCACTCTCTTGTGGTTTCAAGAACCCTGTTATGCCTATGCTTAAAGCTATGTATGGATCCGAACCGTGACACTTCACTAAGCACTCTGAGGCTGAAAAAGTATTTCCTAACATCCCTGTGACTCATTTGTGTTTTCAACTTCCAGCTGTCTTCTCGTGTCTCTGTTTTCCCTCCTCTCGAGAAGTCTGTTCATGCACGCCCTGTCAATTTCTTTCGGTATTTTGTAAGATAGTATATCGCCTCTGGTCCTTCTGTCCTCTAATGTCATCAGGTTTGGCTCTTTTAGTCTCCTCACAGCTCATACACCTGTGATCTGAACCTCGCCGAGTCGCAAACTTCCTCACTCTATCCAGTTTCTTGACATGTTTAATCAGGTGTGTGTTCCATGCTAGTGACGCACACTCCAGTATGAGCCTGGCTTATACCATGTATATAGTATCGTGAATGATTCCACGATGAAGTTTTTGAAAGTTAATCTTACATTTGCTAGACGTGCGTTGGCTGTGGGAGTTATTCCTCAGACGATATGCTCTGGTAACATTGTCACCCCGAGGTGCTATCATCTGTGTGGTGATTTCATTCTTTGTCCTCCTGTCCTCTGCTGTCATCATTACCCATCCCTAATTTTCATAACTTTGCATTTGCTGGGATCAAATTGTAATATCTCTGTCCATGTCTATTTGTGTTCATTCCTACTCCTCACCTGTTTGTATTCTTCTCAGGGATGTTTGTTTCTCCTGTCATATCGTCTACGTTCACAAGAAACAGTACTGGCCTGTCTTGGTCTCCTTCCATTTGGTGGCTTCCTCACTCTTGTGTGTTAGTGTGACTTTGTAAATGGTTCAAGTCGGACCGAAACGTCGTCGTAAACTTTTCTCTTCTATGTGCTCATTATTTGTGTATTGTTCTTCTGACTCCCGCGGCCCGGTCCATAACCAGGCCTCCTGGTGGATTAGGGCCTGATCAACCAGGCTGTTACTGCTGGCCGCACGCAGTCCAACGTATGAACCACAGCCCGGCTGATCCGGCACCGACTTTAAGTATCTGTCCAGCTCCTTCTTGAAGGCAGCCAGGGGTCTATTGGTAATTCCCCTTATGCATGGTGTAAGGCTGTTAAACAGTCTTGGGCCCTGGACACTATTGGTGTTTTCTCTTAGTGTACCAATGGCGCCCCTACTTTTCATTGGGGGTATTTTGCACCGCTTGCCAAGTCTTTTACTTTCGTAGGGAGTGATTTCTGTATGTAGATTCGGGACCATTCCTTCTAGGATTTTCCAAGTGTAGATTAATATATTTCTCTCTCGCCTGCGTTCCAGCGAGTACAAGTCAAGTGCTTCCAAGCGTTCCCAGTACTTGAGGTGTTTGAAGGAACTTATATGTGCAGTAAAGGTTCTCTGTACACTCTCTAGAGCTGCAATTTCACCTGCTTTGAACGGAGATGTTAATGTACAGCAGTATTCCAGCAGAGAGAGAACAAGTGATTCGAAAAGCATTATCATTGGCTTGGCATCTCTTGTTTTGTAGGTGGGTTGTAGTGTACCTCACCGCTACTAATACTCTGAGTTTTCCAATCTCGATCCCTGGCATAGGCTGTATACGGTATCGTGAATGACTCCTTGTTGAGGTTCCTGAAAGCTTGGTTGCTTGTGAGTGTGTGTAAACACACACATTTATCATGTATATCGCAGCACGTTTTACAGTGAGTCAGTGTTGCGTCACTTAGTGCCACCACTGTTACCACCATCCTCAGAGTCTACATTCTCGGTGTTACCAAACTTTTTGTAAATCACAAGGTCTGTTGTGGATTTGGCAGCACTGACACCTGTACCACAGTCCAGCCAACAGCCTGTGATGATTTATTTAGTTAATAACTGAAATTAACTATTATTAAATAATTGAGTCAAAATATGTTGCCAGCCTCCCGCCATGCAACGAGGATGATAGGCGGTGATAGGTAGATATTTGTTGTAAATAGATTAATAGGTAAATTATGCTGGAATTGTGTGATATAAGGTGTGCACGCGCGTGCGCACACTCCTCCCCGTCCCCGAGAGAGAGAGAGAGAGAGAGAGAGAGAGAGAGAGAGAGAGAGAGAGAACAGACATACTGGGACTGACATACAGACTGACAGAGACAGAACGATTTAACCCAGTAAATAAATGGCACAATAGAGCAAGAGAACAATACACAAATAACACGCACAAAGAGAGGAGCTTGCGACGACGTTCCGGTCCGACCTGGACCATTTACAAAGTCACACTGGCACAAAAGAGGTTAGTTAAGGTTCGTCAGGAAACAGGACAGGTGTTTCCTGACGCGGGTCTTAGTCAGATGATGACCCGCCGTTGGAGCTTTTGGTCATCTGACCGAGGCCTTCCGCTGGCTTACCGGTCCAAAAGAGTGAGGGAACCAGTATATATAGGCGAGGGGTGGGAGAAGACGTGACCAAGAGAGGAAGAAAAAGAAGCAGTGATAGTGGTGGAAGAAGTAGTAGTAGAAGAAATAGTGGTAGAAGAAAAGCTGGCGGTCAATGGAAAATTAATTTAAATTGTGAAAATCACAGTAAAATCGGAAGGGAATAAAACGCGAGGCAGTGGGCTTGTTAAACCTGCGCCTTCCCAGTGTACGTTCATGGGTTGCAAGAGAAGTTGAAGTCTCTCCCACTAAGATTTGAGCTCTTCTATTGTAACCACTACAGTATAATGGAAGACCAGTGGCTTCACGCCCGCAGGGGTTCGCACATTGTTTATTTCCAGTTTTAGGTGAATTTAGTTAACAATGACATGTGATGGTGGTAACTAGCAAGGACAGGTGGTGGTGGTGGTGGTAACTAGCAAGGACAGGTGGTGGTAGTGGTGGTGGTAACTAGCAAGGACAGGTGATGGTGGTGGTGGTAACTAGCAAGGACAGGTGGTGCTGGTGGTAATAAGCAAAGACAGGTGGTGCTGGTAACTAGCAAACACAGTGAATGGTGGTAATTAGTAACCATTACAGAGGGTTATGGTAACTAGCAAGAACAGGTGGTGCTGGTAACTAGCAAAAACAGGTGGTGGTGGTGGTAACTAGAAAGAACAGTTGGTGCTGTTGGTGGTAACTAGCAAGAACAGGTGGTGGTGGTGGTGGTAACTATAAAGAACAAGTGATGGTGGTGGTAACTAGCATGAACAGGTGGTGGTGGTGGTAACTAGCAAGAACAAGTGGTGGTGGTGGTAACCAGCAAGAACAGGTGGTGGTAACTAGCAAGAACAGGTGGTGGTAACTAGCAAGAACAAGTGGTGGTAACTAGCAAGAACAGGTGGTAGTAACTAGCAAGAACAAGTGGTGGTAACTAGCAAGAACAGGTGGTGGTAACTAGCAAGAACAGGTGGTGGTAACTAGCAAGAACAGGTGGTGGTAACTAGCAAGAACAAGTGGTGGTAACTAGCAAGAACAGGTGGTAGTAACTAGCAAGAACAAGTGGTGGTAACTAGCAAGAACAGGTGGTGGTAACTAGCAAGAACAGGTGGTGGTAACTAGCAAGAACAGGTGGTGGTAAATAGCAAGAACAGGTGGTGGTAACTAGCAAGAACAGGTGGTGGTAACTAGCAAGAACAGATGGTGGTGGTGACCACCCATCACCTAGCTCACCCACAGAGATGTCAACACAACCAGCACTAACGACTCTGTTAGCAGCAAAGTTAAACTTTCCCATTCCCTTGCCCCTTTTTCCACATTTTCCTGTTTCCTCCTTCTCTATTCCTCTTTCCCTTTCCTCTCCTGCTTTCTTTCCGTCATTTCCCTCCTTCGTTTTCTCTTCCGCCTATTTCCTTTCCATCCCTTACACTTCTCCCCATTTCCTCTACGCTTCCCAAATTCCTTTCCACTACCCCTTCTTCATTCCCTTCCTATCCCTACCATACCCTCTCATTCCACTCCACAACTCCTGTTCCACAGGGAAGGAGACCGAGGAAGGAGCGAAGAAAGCGAAAGAGGTAGAGAACAAAAAATTAGTAAGTGAGAGAAAGTGAAGGAAAGAAGGAAGGAGGGAAGGAGGGAGGGAAAGTGAGAGGGAAGGAGTGAGGGAAGAAGGGAGGGAAGGGGAGAGGGAAGAAGGGAGGGAAGGAGAGAGGGAAGAAGGGAGGGAAGGAGAGAGGGAAGAGGGGAGGGAAGGAAAGAGGGAAGGAGAGAGGGAAGAAGTGAGGGAAAGAGAGAGGGAAGAAGTGAGGGAAGGAGAGAGGGAAGAAGAGAGGGAGGGAAGGAGTGATTTTTATACTTTGCCACCTATGCGGCTAGTTTATTATGCACGCCATATCCATTACGTAGATGGTAACATAAGAGTATATGAATACACAAAAGGTCCAGGAGCTAGGCCTTAACAGGATTAACAGGAGTACTTCTGGATATATATTAGCAGATTGTCTTACATGCTGCAAGCAAAGGCATGATAGTTGCTTAAAATACTGTACCATGACACATCACATAGTTTATTATATTGAAATACCTTAGAGGACTTGATTTCAGTTAATTACTGGTGAGGAGGCAGGTGTAGGAGAGGGAGGGAGGGAGTAGTGCCTCACTAGAGCTGGGTGGAGTGCCAGGAGGGAGGGAGGGCCTTACGAGAGTGCCAGATGGGGAACAAGAGGAGAGTGACGTGAGTGACCTGGATGGGGAGTGTCAGACTGGAGTGCAAGACGGGAAGGGCTGTGCGGAATCGCTTGAGGGAGAGGGGTAGGTTAGAGTTCCAGGAGGCAGGGAGGAGGGGAGGGGTGGAGTGCCAGAGGGACATTACTTCTCTACCTGGTCATAACACACTAGTATATTGGGGATTTTCTTTCACTATAACTCAACTCTGGTTACTACTGATCGATTCTACTCACTGGTGGCGCCGTGACGGCTAGCAGGGGAGGAGGGAGGGATGGTGGGAGGGAATGAAGGGAGGGAGGGAGAGAGAGAGGATGGGAGGGAAGGAAGGGAGGCGGTAAGGAAAGGTGCATGTGTTAAACAAGGAGGTAAAATTGTGATAAATATATAAATATATATATATATATATATATATATATATATATATATATATTTTTTTCAACAAATCGGCCGTCTCCCACCGAGGCAGGGTGACCCAAAAAGAAAGAAAATCCCAAAAAAGAAAATACTTTCATCATCATTCAACACTTTCACCACACTCATACATAATCACTGTCTTTGCAGAGGCGCTCAGATACGACAGCTGAGAATAGTCCCTCCCAGCTGTCACTATCCCAGACCCCTCCTTTAAAGTGCAGGCATTGTACTTCCCATTTCCAGAACTCAAGTCCAACTAAATCAATTAACTGGTTTCCCTGAATCCCTTCACAAAATGTTACCCTGCTCACACTCCAACAGCTCGTCCGGTCCCAAAAACCATTCGTCTTCATTCACTCCTATCTAACACGCTCACACATGCTTGCTGGAAGTCCAAGCCCCTCGCCCACAAAACCTCCTTTACCCCCTCCCTCCAACCTTTTCTAGGATGACCCCTACCCCGCCTTCCTTCCCCTACAGATTTGTACGCTCTCCAAGTCATTCTACTTTGATCCATTCTCTCTAAATGACCAAACAACCTCAACAATCCCTCTTCAGCCCTCTGACAAATACTTTTAGTAAGTCCACACCTTCTCCTAATTTCCACATTCCGAATTTTCTGCATAATTTTTACACCACACATTACCCTTAGACAGGACATCTCCACTGCTTCCAGCCTCCTCCTCGCTGCAGCATTTGCAATCCATGCTTCACACCCATATAAGAGTGTTGGTACCACTATACTTTCGTACATTCCCTTCTTTGCCTCCATGGATAACGTTTTTTGTCTCCACAGATACCTCAACGCACCACTCACCTTTTTTCCTTCATCAATTCTATGGTTAACCTCATCCTTCATAAACCCATCCGCTGACACGTCAACTCCCAAATATCTGAAAACATTTACTTCTTCCATAATCCCTCTCTCCAATGTGATATCCAATTTTTCTTTATTTAAATCGTTTGATACCCTCATCACCTTACTCTTATCTATGTTCACTTTCAACTTTCTACCTTTACACACCCTCCCAAACTCGTCCACTAACCTTTGCAACTTTTCTTTAGAATCTCCCATAACCACAGTATCATCAGCAAAAGTAACTGTGTCAACTCCCATTTGCATTTAATTCCCTATAATTTAATCCCACCCTCTCCCCAACACCTAACATTTACTTCTTTTACAACCCCATCTATAAATATATTAAACAACCATGGTGACATTACACATCCCTGTCTAAGACCTACTTTTACCGGGAAGTAATCTCCCTCTCTCCTACACACCCTAACCTGAGCCTCACTATCCTCATAAAAACTCTTTACAGCCTTCAGTAACTTACTACCTATTCCATACACTTGCAACATTTGTCACATTGCTCCCTATCCACTCTATCATATGCCTTTTCTAAATCCATAAATGCAATGAAAACTTCTCTACCTTTATCTAAATACTGTTCACATATATGCTTAACTGTAAACACTTGATCTACACATCCCCTTATATATATATATATATATATATATATATATATATATATATATATATATATATATATATATATATATATATATATATATATATATATATATATATATGCAAAAAGATCACAGTAAACAGGTGATATCAAAATATGCAAGACAACCACTATGAAAAAATAGAAGAATTCCAAGCGCTTTCGTGACTACTCACATTATCAAGGAACTATAATAATGAGTAGTCACAGCTAATCTTCTATAATTTCTTCTTATATATATATATATATATATATATATATATATATATATATATATATATATATATATATATATATATATATATATATATATATTTTTTTTTTTTTTTTTTTTCAACAAGTCGGCCGTCTCCCACCGAGGCAGGGTGACCCAAAAGAAAGAAAATCCCCAAAAGAAAAACTTTCATCATCATTCAACACTTTCACCACACTCATACATAATCACTGTCTTTGCAGAGGAGCTCAGATACGACAGCTGAGAAAAGTCCCTCCCAGCTGTCACTATCTCAGACCCCTCCTTTAAAGTGCAGGCATTGTACTTCCCATTTCCAGGACTCAAGTCCAACTAAATCAATTAACTGGTTTCCTGAATCCCTTCACACAATGTTACCCTGCTCACACTCCAACAGATCGTCATGTCCCAAAACCATTCGTCTCCATTCACTCCTATCTAACACGCTCACACATGCCCTCTGGAAGTCCAAGCCCTCGCCCACAAAACCACCTTTACCCCTTCCCTCCAACCTTTTCTAGGACGACCCCTACCCGCCTTCCTTCCCTACAGATTTATACGCTCTCCAAGTCATTCTACTTTGATCCATTCTCTCTAAATGACCAAACCACCTCAACAACCCCTCTTCAGCCCTCTGACAAATACTTTTAGTAACTCCACACCTTCTCCTAATTTCCACATTCCGAATTTTCTGCATAATATTTACACCACACATTGCCCTTAGACAGGACATCTCCACTGCCTCCAGCCTCCTCCTCGCTGCAGCATTTGCAACCCATGCTTCACACCCATATAAGAGTGTTGGTACCACTATACTTTCGTACATTCCCTTCTTTGCCTCCATGGATAACGTTTTTGTCTCCACAGATACCTCAATGCACCACTCACCTTTTTTCCTTCATCAATTCTATGGTTAACCTCATCCTTTATAAACCCATCCGCTGACACATCAACTCCCAAATATCTGAAAACATTTACTTCTTCCATAATCCCTCTCTCCAATGTGATATCCAATTTTTCTTTATTTAAATCGTTTGATACCCTCATCACCTTACTCTTATCTATGTTCACTTTTAACTGTCTACCTTTACACACTCCCAAACTCGTCCACTAACCTTTGCAACTTTTCTTTAGAATCTCCCATAAGCACAGTATCATCAGCAAAAAGTAACTGTGTCAACTCCCATTTTGCATTTAATTCTCCATAATTTAATCCCACCCTCTCCCCAACACCCTAGCATTTACTTCTTTTACAACCCCATCTATAAATATATTAAACAACCATGGTGACATTACACACCCTGTCTAAGACCTACTTTTACCGGAAGTAATCTCCCTCTCTCCTACACCCTAACCTGAGCCTCACTATCCTCATAAAAACTCTTTACAGCCTTCAGTAACTTACTACCTATTCCATACACTTGCAACATTTGCCACATTGCTCCCCTATCCACTCTATCATATGCCTTTTCTAAATTCATAAATGCAATAAAAACTTCTCTACCTTTATCTAAATACTGTTCACATATATGCTTCACTGTAAACACTTGATCTACACATCCCCTACCCACTCTAAAGCCTCCTTGCTCATCTGCAATCCTACTCTCTGTCTTACCTCTAATTCTTTCAATAATAACCCTGCCATACACTTTACCTGGTATACTCAGTAAACTTTTTTCCCCTATAATTTTTACACTCTCTTTATCCCCTTCCCTTTATATAAAGGAACTATACATGCTCGCTGCCAATCCCTAGGTACCTTCCCTCTTTCATACATTTATTAAACAAAAATACCAACCACTCCAGCACTATATCCCCCTGCTTTTAACATTTCTGTCATGATTCCGTCAATTCCAGCTGCTTTACCCCTTTCATTCTACGTAATGCCTCACGCACCTCCCCCACACTCACATCCTGCTCTTCTTCACTCCTAAACGATGTTGTACCTCCTGGCCAGTACATGAAATTATCGCCTCCCTCTTTTCATCGACATTTAAAAGTTCCTCAAAATATTCCCGCCATCTACCCAATACCTCCAGCTCCCCATCTACTAACTCCCTACTCTGTTTTTAACTGACAAATCCATTCGTTCCCTAGGCTTTCTTACCTTGTTTATCTCACTCCAAAAATTTTTCTTGTTTTCAGCAAAATTTCTTGACAGAGCCTCTCCGTTCTTTCATCCGCTCTTCTTTTGCACTCTCTCACCACTCTCTTCACCTTTCTTTTACTCTCCATATACTCTGCTCTTCTACTAACACTTCTGTTTTGTAAAAACCTCTCATAAGCTACCTTTTTCTCTTTTATCACACCCTTTACTTCTTCATTCCACCACTCACTCCTCTTTCCTCCTGCACCCACCCTCCTATAACCACAAACTTCTGCCCCACATTCTAATACTGCATTTTTAAAACTATCCCAACTCTCTTCAACCCCCACTACTCCTACTTGCACTAGCCCACCTTTCTGCCAATAGTTGCTTATATCTCACCCTAACTTCCTCCTCCCTTAGTTTATACACTTTTACCTCTCTCTTACTTGCTGTTGCAAGTATATATATATATATATATATATATATATATATATATATATATATATATATATATATATATATATATATATATATATATATATATATATATATGTGTGTGTGTGTGTGAAGGAGGGGTGTTGATAAGTTGTAGTTTTATAACTGCAGTGTAGGCACGCCTCTAGCAAGACAGTGATGGAGTGAATGATAATGAAAGTGTTTCTTCTTTTCCGGGTGACCCTGCCTTGGTGGGAAACGGCAGATGTGATAATAATTATTACGCAGTGCACTGTAGAAAATGTGTATAAAAAGCGCTCCTTAAATAATGTCAGTTTACGGGATTTATTCTGAGGCCAAACGCGTAATAGTCATGAAGAGTAGCCAGGACAGGAGCATGTTGAGGACTTGAGGTGTTTTTGAGTCAGTACGGGAGGCGCGGCGGCTGGAACAAGACGTCATGGTTTGGTGTTTGTATAAGTAGGAAGGGAGGGGGGTGATTTTGGGTATGTTTATGTCATAGGTTGCTTTAATATTTATGTATTTACTCCTGATATATCTGTAAGTCCTTAGTGTGAGGAGAGGCCTGTTTAAGTTTTGGGAGAGTACTCGTGTAGTGTTTTGCCTGTAGGCCAAGAGGCCGGCAGAAGGGATGGGGGGGGATCATGGAGGCTTCCTGTTTATAAACGTTTATGTTTTTAACCAGTAGTAGCAGTGTGCTAGTGAATTAATGTGAGTACTTAGTAGAGGTGTATGTAGTGGGTAGGTTGTATATTCTGTATATTTACTATTAATACATTTATATTTTTATAAAAGTGCCTTTAACTGCCCTTCCTAATAATAGTATAATGGTGAATTTATTTTTCCTGATAAATTATTGAACAGGTAAAGTTTTCTGAAGGAACAAACTGGCCCTAGGTTGGTAGGCAGGTTGTTATACGAAGGAAGATCACAGTCAGGAGTCGAACTACAGGGAGACTGACAAAGCTGTTAAAGTGACGTGATTATTATCCACTCGGCCACAGATGCCTCAAAAGCTTAGCAGCCTTGTTCACAAGCTCTTCCCAGCCCAGGCACATCAGTGAGCCTCAAGTATGGATTCAAGCTATTTCAATCTCCTCCTGTAAGTTCTGGATTCACAAGTGATTTTATATATCAATGCACCAGGCAGACACAAGCGGGTATATACAGAGAAAGATCGCAGTCAGCATACCGAAGAAATCACAATAAAACGCCCGATTGAAATATATAAAAATACCACAGTAAAAATAGAAAATAAAACCTGAGTGTTTTCAAGTGCTTACACACATATCTTCAGAGGAATAGGTTTTATATGGGTTTATGTATATGTATATATCATGACTGAAAATCAAATAACTGAATTATCACATCAGACCAGATAAAGTGTTCATTAGCTAAATTTCAAAGTTATCAGATTACTTTAAGTATAGAATAATTTCTTCTTATCCCTTTACATAATTCTAGAAACTGGAAAATAATTTTTATTGATTACTAAAAAGTTTGACAGGTGCCCATTCTAGCTAAACCTCCTTCTTGTGAATCCGTACCTGGGATGTTATATTATTTATCTTGGAGACAAAAACCACAAGATCCTTTCGGACTTAATTTAGCAGCCATATTCATTTTTACCATTTTTTTACCTCCTTGGGTTATAGCTTTTTACACTCTTCACCGATTAATCTTTATTAAAATTTAAAACTATTTGCGTTGATTCTTTATTCACTGAGTTGGGAGTGATCCAGGGCAGAGCGACGAAACCGTTCCATGGTGTGTGCCCAGACTGGGGATAATTTTCTGAAAAATTCTCTTGGGTACCAGTGAGAATTTTGAGTAGCAGATAATAATAATAATAATAATAATAATGTTATTGTTGCTGCTATTATTATTATTATTATTATTATTATTATTATTATTATTATTATTATTATTATTATTATTATTATTATTATTATTATTATCATTATTATTATTATACTGTCATTTTACAAAAAAATTATGGGAGAAAAAACACAAAGTATTAGAAAGCATTTTTAGAAGTGTGTTTAGGCCAGCAGTGTCTCTCCTAAATTGTTTTACTTGTGATAGTTTTGGGAACTACATGTTATTTATAACAAGTAATTCACCAATGGTAAAATTAATGAATTAGTGACAATAGTAATAAGAGACGTGTTTCAGAAGGAAGGGAGTCCAATTGTTTAGGTATTCCTGGATGGTATACCTGGAGCGTGTACCTGGAGGGTATACCTGGAGGGTGTTCCTGGGGTCAACACCCCTGCCCATTGTTTTACTATTAACAAAAGTATAACAGAAATGCTGAAATCAATTAATGCACTTTAGAAAGCCAATTAAAAAAATTATCATTGTTTTTAAATGACAATTGAAAATAACATTATTAATATATATATTACTGCATCTTATAAGCAACTTATGAAATATAACAGATAAATGATAAGTCTTATTTCACATAACAAAATATAAAACGGATGTCCTGTGGCTCAGTTGGCAACGCACTCTGCTCACTCATTGTCAGTGGTTCGATCCCCGGCATGGGTGGAAACGTTGTGCATGTTTCTCTACACCTGCTGTCCATATTCACCTGGCATTAAGTAGGTACCATAGTGTTAGATGACTGGTGTGGGTGGCATCCTGGGAAGGGGGCAGTATACCTTAGATAGGGCTGGGCTCTGAAATGAGCTGAGGTAAGATAACTCTTAGTAATTTTATTCTGAGTGATACTTTTGATGCTGCACCAACGATAACAGATATTTTATATCAGACTTGTGTTTGGTTGTTTCTAGAGTTCAACATGACCCACCACTTTCATCAGTAACTCCTGTAATTAGACGTGACAAAGTTCATCACTGAAAACAATGTCTCACATGAATATGTAGATGGAAATGCTGTTAATACTGCCATTGCTTAATTTTTCAGTCAAAACTTTCAGGAATGGAACTTCAGAGTTTCAGAATATCCAGAGAGATTTGTACAGTGTGAGCTCTCAGAGAGAATATATTGAGTGGCAGGCAGCTCCGGTATGGTCCACTAACGATTTTAAAATATATACGTACATGAAACTATTTGCCTTAATAATTGGCTTGTTGAATTTAAGTCTGTTTTATGTCAGAAATATAGATGATACTTTTTTTGCTGTTTGAGAAGGTAAATGTTCTGATTTTAAATAGCATTTAAATGTTCAATGTATAAATAAATTCTCTGTGTTGATACAAAAAAAAAATACTCTTGCATTCTTAGCTATATTAATCACGATGTTAATGCGTTTGAGATTTCTGTATATCACAAACAACATACACTGGTCTAGGCTTAAACTATGTCTTTGGTTCCAGATTAGTTTAAGTTTAATGTGGGTTTAAAAAGTCACGTGAGCAAACACTAGAGAATATTTATTAGTACACGTTTCGGTCCTGGGACCTTGATCCCCTTTAACAGAGATAAAAAAAAATAACAGTGTAGCGGAGAGTGAAGTGTGACACATAGTGACCTGAAAAAATGCAAGTGTGATTTATTTGAGATGAGGTCAGGTAGACAATAAGGTGATGTGATTCCTGTGTTACGTAGGTTGTGCTTTGCCTAGTTGAGTATCATGAATGCCAACGTTTTTGAAATTTTGCAGCTTCCAGTATTATGTTCTATGGTGTCGGTGACGGCGATTAGCGAGGCTTCCAGACATCGTCGGCTTATAAGATATTGCTCCGTGAGGACAAGTTGTGCTTTATTCCAATTCATCCAATGTCCCGTGGAGTTCATGTTGAAGACAGGCGTACTTAAGTCGTCCCTGTTGATGGAGTTTTGATGTTCGTTCAGGCGGACCGAAAAATTTCTGCCTGTTTCCCTTACCTATCTGGAGTCTACCTGGAGGGTATTCCGGGGATCAACGCCCCCGCGGCCCGTCCATGACCAGGCCTCCCGGTCTATCAGGGCCTAATCAAATAGGCTTTTATTGCTGGCCACACGTAGTCCAACGTACGAACCACAGCCCGGCTGATCCGGCACTGACTAAATATCTCTCCAGCTCCCTCTTAAAGGCAGCCAGGGATCTATTGGTAATTCCTCTTATGCCTGGTGGGTGTTGAACAGTCTTGGGCCCTGGACACTTACTGTGTTTTCTCTTAGTGTACTAATGGAGCCCTTACTTTTCATTGGGGATATGTTGCACCGCCTGCCAAGTCTTTTGGTTTAGTAGGGAGTGATTTCTGTGTGCAGATTAGGGACCAGTCCCTCCAGGATTTTCCAAGTGTACCTTGGCGCCCAAAAATCTCTCATCGGTCGATGCATGCAGGGGATGAGATGAAAAGCTGAAAGCCACCTGCCTGAAAGCTGGCTGCCTTGGACCAAAACGTCTAGCGTTAGCTGGGCGCCAAGGTATTGGACCAGTGTGGTACGGTATATATATATATATATATATTTTTTTTTTTTTTTTATTAACACATCGGCCGATTCCCACCAAGGCAGGGTGGCCCGAAAAAGAAAAACTTTCATCATCATTTACTCCATCACTGTCTTGCCAGAGGGGTGCTTTACACCACAGTTATAAAACTGCAACATTAACACCCCTCCTTCAGAGTGCCGGCACTGTACTTCCCATCTCCAGAACTCAAGTCCGGCCTGCCGGTTTCCCTGAATCCCTTCATAAATGTTACTTTGCTCACACTCCAACAGCACGTCAAGTATTAAAAACCATATGCCTCCATTCACTCCTATCAAATACGCTCACACATGCTTGCTGGAAGTCCAAGCCCTCGCACACAAAACTTCCTTTACCCCTCCCTCCAACCTTTCCTAGGCCGACCCCTACCCCGCCTTCCCTCCACTACAGATTTATACACTCTCGAAGTCACTCTGTCTCGTTCCATTCTCTCTACATGTCCAAACCACCTCAACAACCCCTCCTCAGCTCTCTGGACAATCGTTTTGGTAATCCCGCACCTCCTCCTAATTTCCAAACTCCGAATTCTCTGCATTATATTCACACCACACATTGACCTCAGACATGACATCTCCACTGCCTCCAGCCTTCTCCTCGTTGCAACATTCATCACCCATGCTTCACACCCATATAAGAGCGTTGGTATAACTATACTCTCATACATTCCCTCTTTACTTTCATGGACAAGGTTCTTTGTCTCCACAGACTCGAAGTGCTCCACTCACCCTTTTCCCCTCATCAATTCTATGATTCACCTCATCCTTCATAGACCCATTCGCCGACATGTCCACTCCCAAATATCTGAATACATTCACCTCCTCCATACTCTCTCCCTCCAATCTGATATCCAATCTTTCGTCACCTATTCTTTTTGTTATCCTCATCACCTTACTCTTTCCTATATTCACTTTCAATTTTCTTCTTTTACACACCCTACCAAATTCATCCACCAACCTCTGCAGTTTCTCTTCAGAATCTCCCAAAAGCACAGTGTCATCAGCAAAAAGCAACTGTGACAACTCTCACTTTGTATTTGCTTCTTTATCTTTTAGCACAACACCTCTTGCCAAGACCCTCGCATTCACTTCTCTTACAACCCCATCTATAAATATATTGAACAACCACGGTGACATCACACCGTGGTTGTTCAATATATATATATATATATATATATATATATATATATATATATATATATATATATATATATATATATATATATATATATCTTTCTAAGCCTACGCCTAGCATAGCGTTATTGTAGTTGATGTAATACTGTATTTGGCTAAACCCAAACCGGTAAGAGTGAAGGTGCAGCTAACTGTAAGTGGAACTATCATTTGGTCAATTGACCTGTCTATAGGTAATGAGAACATGTGTGTCAGATGTAAGTCAGACGAGGAATGAATGATCGCTGGAGTGATGCCCTTGAGAAGGGTGCAGCCAGAGATAAGCTTCTTATGGCTGCCCGTCTTGTGGTAGAATACCTGTTTTCTGGTCGGCCACTAGGCATGTGCCATTTGGGAGACGTTAAGATCATCATCCTGAACTTAACAGAAAGGCTAGGGCATCATACAACTGTTGAAGGCTGTACTGAATCAACAGGTCTATCCAGACCGGCTCAGCAGGTGCATCCTCTAGCCTGTAGGTAAGTCACAGTACACAGTTCTCTACCTTCTCAAGCAAGCTGAGATGGGATGGAGGGCAAGCAATCCAAGAGAGTGGTTCATACTCAAAGCGAGGGCGAAGTTGTACCTTGAATAGAGCCTCGCAGCCACTGCTGTCGAGCCAATTACGAGATGCGTCTTAACGCTGTAAGTTTCTTGGCTGCTCTTCGTAGAACTAAGCGAGTACAAGCAGTTAGCACGCTTGTCGTCTGCTTACCGCACGGATGATGAGTCTGCTTACCGCACGGATGATGAGTCTGCTTACCGCACGGATGATGAGTCTGCTTACCGCACGGATGATGAGTCTCCGCCTTCACCGCACGGATGATGAGTCTGCTTACCGCACGGATGATGAGTCTGCTTACCGCACGGATGATGAGTCTGCTTACCGCACGGATGATGAGTCTGCTTACCGCACGGATGATGAGTATGCTTACCGCACGGATGATGAGTCTGCTTACCGCACGGATGATGAGTCTCCACTTCATGTGATGAATGTGTGTGTGTTACTGTATAAATAAATGAATATATATATGTATGTATATATATATATATATATATATATATATATATATATATATATATATATATATATATATATATATATATATATATATATAGGGTAATGCATGCTGTATTCTGGGCACGCGCCCCAGCTCGGAAGAGCTGGATGAGATTTTCGCATTATAATCAGTGACAAACATGTAACAATATGTACTAGACATGTATCTCTCACCTCGTGTACTGTATATGCCATCTTTATATCAACAATGTATCTCTTAAATCTTTTGTACCATATTATGTAATAAAATATACCTATTGGGAAAAAAAAAAAAAAAAAAAAAAAAAAAAGATGGGTGGCAGGAGAAGTGGAATATTCAAATGGCATCAGGAAGAAATCCAAATATTCTTCCTTGAAGCCTTTTATCCACTTCTCCGAGGCTATGGTCCCACAATTAGTACCAGAGGTGGACCCCATCTTATATATATATATATAGTATATATATATATATATATATATATATATATATATATATATATATATATATATATATATATATATATATATATATATGCAATAAGATCACAGTAAACACGTTATATCACAATATGCAAAATAACCACAGTGAAAAAATAGTGAAATTCCAAGCGTTTTCATAATTTCTCACATTATCAAGGAATGTTATAAATAATAGGACAACAGAAGACTTTAAAGGCTGAGATATGACCTTACATATGACTTCACACATGACCCATCACTCTGAGCGTGGGAGTGTAGTGAAGATTTGGTCAGGTCACATGTCAAGTAAAATTTAATGAGTGACATGTCAGGCATAGTTTGAATTCCTCACAAATTATATTCATTATAAATTAATATAATTTACCTAACTCTCAACTTGCATCATATTCCACTCAACCATGGACCTGCTTCATACAACTTTCTCGCTCTTTTAAAAATCAAAATCAGTTAGGTGGTTATAATCTCTCACATGAATAAACAGATCATTAGACTCTTGGTTCAGTTCTACTGGTAAATTTATGTTGTTATAATCTTAGTTCAATGTTCTTTTCCAGTTTGACCGTAATAAACTTTATTGCATTTCTTACAGGAAATCTTGTAAACACAGTCGTCAGAATTTTGGGGGGAATTCTTAATCATATTTGTTTTACTGTATCAATTTTTTTAATGAACTTCTTAGGTAGAGAAGATATATCAAGAATGTTTTCATGGTAAGGGAGAACCAACATATTCTTGGTAGAATATGTTTCTTTGTCCTTTTTGAATTGTAAAATGTGCGTCTGGAAATTTTAATTTTAATTAATTCGCTATAATGCTGATAATAATAATAATAATAATAATAATAATAATAATAATAATAATAATAATAATAATAATAATAATAATAATAATAAGTACAGTAGTAAGAGTTGCTAATAATCCTTCATGAAGGACAGTGGTCATCTCTCTTCTTCTGCTTCCCCGCTTCCATTTCTCGTCATTCTCGTCCCTTTCGCATCCTTTCCACCCTCTCCCTCTTTTCCTCTCGACTATGTTAGGCATCAGTCAGGCACAGAATAAAAATTGCTATTTTCAACAAGTGTCACTAGGTATGGGACGCAGGTGCTGAAGTCGTGACGCAGGAGCCCTCGCCTCACCTCCCAAGCTGGTGCTGAGTGCTTGATGCATGCAAGTGGGGAGGAGTGTTGCACGGTGAGGGGGTGTTGCACGGTGAGGGGGTGTTGCACGGTGAGGGGGTGTTGCAAGGTGAGGGGTGTTGCACGGTGAGGGGTGTTGCACGGTGAGGGGGTGTTGCACGGTGAGGGTGTTTCACGGTGAGGGGGTGTTGCACGGTGAGGGGGTGTTGCACGGTGAGGGGGTGTTGCACGGAGAGGGGGTGTTGTACGGTGAGGGGTGTTGCACGGTGAGGGGTGTTGCACGGTGAGGGGGTGTTGCACGGAGAGGGGGTGTTGGAGGGGAAAGCAGAAGATTTTAAGGTGGGTGAAGAAGAGTCTGAGAGGAGAATTGTAAGAGACTGAGGGAAAATGGAGTAGCGGTTGTTGGGGCCGGTGTGTGGAAGTTAGGTATAGTGTATTTGACTTTTACGTTGAAAATGTCCTCATGATACCTGTTTTAAATAATAATAACAATAATAATAATTAATAAAAATAATAACAGAAACTGCAACGACAACAACAATAATAATAATAATAATAATAATAATAATAATAATAATAATAATAATAATAATAATAATAATAATAATAAATATAGTAATAATAAAAACAGTAATAATAATGGTTCTCATTTGGCACTAATTAAGTATATATGGTTTGGACTTTATCTCAGAGTTCTGGTACACGCTGTATAGACTTTTGGTACACCCTGTACAGATTTGTGGTATACCCTGTAAAGACTTCTGAGACACATTGTACAGATTTGTGGTACACCTTGTACAGACTTGTGGTACACCCTGTGCAGACTTCTGGGACACCCTGTGCAGACTTCTGGGACACCCTGTACAGACTTCTGGGACACCCTGTACAGACTTCTGGGACACCTTGTACAGACTTCTAACAACAGTGTTCAAAACTTGCAAGTTACATCATATATTTTAACTTAGCTAAGAAATTAAAACATTATCCAGAACTGTCGTAACTAAGTAATTAAAACATTATCCAGAACTGTTGTAGAGTGATTTTGGAACAGATTTTTTTTTTTTTTATAAATTATTGAAGCTTGAATAATGTTTCATAAAATATATACACTGAGAGGTGGATATCTGTTTATATACACTCCGAGTTTTATCAATTAAGTTTCTTTACTGGAGGTGTACAGTTGATGTGTGGTCTTTATGGTCCTTGTGAAGTCGTGTCTTTAAACCTAATAAGCGCTGAAGAAGAGATTGTGTCGCTTGTGTTATACGTAAACATGCAAGTTTTTATGGGATTTTGAATGACTAGATAGCGCATTCTCACACCACGTGCGATGTACGTGCGTTCACACACCACGTGCGATGTACGTGCATTCTCACACCACGTGCGATGTACGTGCGTTCTCACACCACGTGCGATGTACGTGTATTCTCACACCACGTGCGATGTACGTGCATTCTCACACCACGTGCGATGTACGTGCGTTCTCACACCACGTGCGATGTACGTGTATTCTCACACCACGTGCGATGTACGTGTATTCTCACACGTGCGATGTACGTGCATTCTCACACCACGTGCGATGTACGTGCGTTCTCACACCACGTGCGATGTACGTGTATTCTCACACCACGTGCGATGTACGTGTATTCTCACACCACGTGCGATGTACGTGTATTCTCACACCACGTGCGATGTACGTGTATTCTCACACCACGTGCGATGTACGTGCGTTCTGATTTGAACGTTGCTTGTTTATCACCCGGCTACCTCGTTGCCAGATGTAGCGCAGCCTTTTGCTTATTTGTGGTAAAATATAGGTTTAATAGGTCTAACCTAACCTAAATTAACTTAACCTAACTTAAAATAGAAAATGTAATTTGAGCAATTAGATGGGGTTTTTTCGATTTTATCGCCGCAGCGGGTTGTGGATGGTAGCGCAAGAGCATATGGATACACAGAAGGCCCAGGAACTAGACCCCAAAAGGGGTTAACAGAAGAATATCTGGATATATATCTATAGTTTATGTGTTATCTGTTTCGAACAAATTTAAGATATTAGCTGAAGACGGACTTGTGGTATCTTAATTTCATTAATAATATACCTTGATGTATCACATAGGAAAATATACTGTTTGTCTATATTCCTCAGTAATACCTGGAGTATACCTGGAGAGGGTTACGGGGGTCAACGCCCCCGCGGCTCGGTCTGAGACCAGGCCTCGTGAAGTGGATATAATCAGCGCACAGTGGTCAAGAAATGACCATAACACTGACCACATACTTTGCATTTAGTATAATCATCATCTGTGCGTCTGACAAACTGCCAGGAGAACTTGCAAGCAAGCCTGAGCCCGGCCACCAGAGCATCAGTCTGCTTACACAAGCAAGTTGATCCGTAAATATGATTATCTACGTTCAGGTTATCATAGTTATAGATCCATTCAGGATTCTGTGTTCCTATGGCATTATGTTATTTATAATGTTATACACAGACATGCCAAAGTTGTTTAACTCTTTCCTTCAAGGTTCTTTCTTTATGATAATTTATCAACTTCCTCAAAAATAATAATAATAATAATAATAATAATTAATTAATAATTATTATTATTATTATTATTATTATTATTATTATTATTATTATTATTATTAAATTAAGCACTAAGCCCGTAAGGGTCTTGCAGCTCTGCTTATTGTTGTTATGAAGGAGAAATTCAAAATGTGATGGACTCCATGAAATCTGCGGGAATTCTTTATTTTCTCTCTGATTTTCATTAAATATACCTGACTTCTCTAATGAGCACGTTGTTAATCATTAGGTAAGTCAAGTACACTCAATGATGACTTGGAGCTGGAAATAATGAAGGAGTGGAGCTCACTGTCATCAATGTTAGTTCCACTACAGTGGCACACGTTATTCAGTCTGCAGTGTAGACGTCCAGTTGTTAATTCTTATGCTTAATTCAACGTGGTTGCTATAGTTATCAACTAGGGAGCTGTAAATAAGAACAGATGCAGCCCTGCAAGTAGACTCCTGCTTAGAGCCATCAGTGTATATTATTTGTGATATATTATTACTAACAGTTAAACGAGAAATTTCTTGTTGCCTTTGCAAGTGATTAAAGGAAGGGATTACAGGTGATGAGCTTCTTAGAAGGGGCTTACAGGTGTGTGTGATATTAAATGACTACATCTTCCATGGAGGGGTGAAATGCTCTTGTTGTCTACTGTATTACAGTTATTGCAAGTTATGAAACTTAATATAATTGCATGTTTTCACAACCCATTTCGATCCGTGTTTATTTACTTCAATCCATTTAAGTTTTGGTGATTGTGTCTGGTTCATTTCTTAACATTCTAATTCCAAGTAGTGTTAATCTCAACAATCCTAACACTGATACTAGGAACACCAAGGTTCTTCCTCATATTAGAAACCTTGACAGTTATAAAACAGCCAAGACTAATTCTGACGGCTTCGTTTTGCATTAGATCCTAAAGATAATTTTCTTTAGATAACATTAACATGGGCTCAGCATTATAAATTAAGGCTTTAATAAAATCTATGTACATCATTTTCACTATTCTTACATTAGCAACATAATTGGGGCTGTAGCCAGCGCAGGCTCTAACAGCATTTAGCCTATGATGAAAACCCACAAGTTGAAGAGTTAGACACTTTTACAGCATTTGGGTATCTTTAGTGTGGAAAAGTTTCACCATCAAGTGGCTTCCTCAGTCTGGTACAGAGATGAATGATAGAAGATGAGAAAGAGTTTGATACAATCAGTCCTTCTGCCTTGAGTCGATATGCTCAGTTTTACCAACCATGAGAAAAGGGCCATTGACTCCAGGCTGAGGGACTGATTACCTCAAACTCCTTCTCATCTTCCACCATTCGTCTCTGTACCAGACTGACGGAGCCACTTGTTGACAAAACGTTTCCCACAGTAAAGATACCCAAATATTGCAAAAGCCGTCCTTTAACCTATATCTTCGCACTTCTTATTTAATTTTGTAATCGCTGCCGCGCTTTACCCCTGGCACTCCTGCTGCCACCTGGTTGGCCTAGTTCAACACAGAACTCAGGGCAGCATTTACAGCACGACCCCAATGGAAATAAGTCACTATGTCGGACCTTTTTTTTTAAGTAATTTACATATATGTTACCATGTATGATAATTTGTGAAGTTGTATTTATGTGTACCTGTACTTAAAATAAACTAACTTATATGGGTGAGTTTAATGGTGACCTGGAGGCTGTCTCTCACCTACCCACAACTACAGACCAAACCTCCCAACTCTCTCTCCTCTCTCCTTTAATTTCTCGGGAATTTCTGGCCAAAGCTGTGTATTTGAGTCCCCAAGCCACTCAAAGCCATATGGATAACCAAGCCACATGGATATCCCATCCTGGACACACCTTGCCATGCAAGCGTCTCACCTTGCATCTGTCTGTGTCATAAGAAGCTTTCTACAGCCTATACCACTATTCTCAAGCTTCTGTAGTCTGACATGAGGTTTTTAGTATGTTACAGTGTGTCACAGTCTTCCGTGTGTGTGTGTGTGTAGCAGGTATCCCCAAGATGTTAAAATCCCACACACACATCACACACACACACACACACACACACACACACACACACACACACACACACACACACACACACACACACACACACACACACACACACACACACACACACACACACACACACACACACACACACACATCCCACACACACACACACACCACACACACACACACACATCCCACACACACACACACACACATCCCACACACACACACATCCCACACACACACACACATCCCACACACACACACACATCCCACACACACACACACACATCCCACACACACACACACCACACACACACACATCCACACACACACACACACTCCCACACACACACACACATCCACACACACACACACACACACACACACATCCACACACACACACACACATCCACACACACACACACATCACACCACACACACACACACACATCCACACACACACACACATCCACACACACACACACCACACACACACACACATCCCACACACACACACACATCCACACCACACACATCACACACACACATCCCACCCACACACACACACACATCCCACCACACACACACACATCCCACACACACACACACACATCCACACACACACACACATCCCACACACACACACACATCACACACACACACACACATCCCACACACACACACACATCCCACACACACACATCCACACACACACACACACACACATCCCACACACACACACACATCCCACACACACACACACATCCCACACACACACACACATCCCACACACACACACACATCCCACACACACACACACACACACACACACATCCCACACACACACACACACACACACACATCCCACACACACACACATCCCACACACACACACACACACACACACACATCCCACACACACACACACATCCCACACACACACACCACACCACACACACACACACACACACACACACACACAGAGTCAGAGTGGGCGCCGGTGACGAGCGGGGTTCCACAGGGGTCAGTCCTGGGACCAGTGCTGTTTCTGGTATTTGTGAACGACATGACGGAAGGAATAGACTCCGAAGTGTCCCTGTTTGCAGATGATGTGAAGTTGATGAGAAGAATTCAATCGGACGAGGACCAGGCAGAACTACAAAGGGATCTGGACAGCCTGCAAGCCTGGTCCAGCAACTGGCTCCTGGAGTTCAACCCCACCAAGTGCAAAGTCATGAAGATTGGGGAAGGGCAAAGAAGACCGCAGACGGAGTACAGCCTAGGGGGCCAGAGACTGCAAACCTCAATCAAGGAAAAAGATCTTGGGGTGAGTATAACACCAGACACATCTCCTGAGGCGCACATCAACCAAATAACTGCTGCAGCATATGGGCGCCTAGCAAACCTAAGAACAGCATTCCGACATCTTAATAAAGAATCGTTCAGGACCCTGTACACTGTGTACGTTAGGCCCATATTGGAGTATGCAGCACCAGTTTGGAACCCACACCTAGCCAAGCATGTGAAGAAGCTCGAGAAAGTGCAAAGGTTTGCAACAAGACTAGTCCGGAGCTAAGGGGTATGTCCTACGAGGGAGGTTAAGGGAAATCGACCTGACGACACTGGAGGACAGGAGAGATAGGGAGACATGATAACAACATATAAGATACTGAGAGGAATTGACAAAGTGGACAGAGACAGAATGTTCCAGAGATGGGACACAACAACAAGGGGACACAGATGGAAGTTGAAGACTCAGATGAATCACAGAGATGTTAGGAAGTATTTCTTCAGTCACAGAGTTGTCGGGAAGTGGAATAGTTTAGGAAGCGATGTAGTGGATGCAGGCTCTATACATAGCTTTAAGCAGAGGTATGATAAAGCTTATGGCGCAGGGAGAGTGACCCAGTAGCGGCCAGTGAAGAGGCGGGGCCAGGAGCTTTGACTCGACCCCTGCAACCACAACTAGGTGAGTACAACTAGGTGAGTACACACACACACACATCCCACACACACACACATCACACACACACACACACACACACACACACATCCCACACACACACACACACACACACACATCCCACACACACACACACACACACACACACACACACATCCCACACACACACACACACACACATCCCACACACACACACCACACACCTACACATTCTGTTTTTTCACTTCCCTACGCTCTGTCTAACTATTCTGGCGTCAGTTTTGCGGTTGTCTGCGTCAGAACAACGTCATACCCCTGACGTCACGCCATGACGTTACGCCATGGCTACACACTAGCAGGACCAAGACCTTCACCACAACTCTCTCAGACTTTGAGCCTTGAGTAGGCCTAGCACCGACACACTGCCTAAGGCTCGTCTCCAGAGACTACTCCACCATCTAAGCATTCACCAAAAACCTTCATTATTTTAAGATGGATTTTTTGAAGAGTACCTCTACCCCAAATATTTTTGAGATTTAACATAGCTGATGTTTTCAGCCTGCAAAAAGATGATTGGAATATGTCGTTTCCTCGTCAATATCTTTGTTTTTGAGGAAGACATGACACGGCCTAGTCGATTACATATTACTTGAACCTCGTTCACAATGGTGTTCATTTTCTTGTTCTCTGTTGTATGAATGAAATTGACGTCGTGTAACACGTCAAAAAATGAGGCCAAGTTGATATACCACGAGTTTTTACTGTTAAATCTCAGAATTCGGAGAGAAAGGGAACACTTAAAAAAATTTAATCCACGATTAAAATAACATAGTGTAAGGCTTATTTATTAAACACAGTTGAATATTCACTGGAATATGTTAATCATCTATACAAGTTTTTTACATTCAACCCCAAGTCTACTGGGGTAATATTTACAAATGCAGTGGTCATCTCTAGACGGGTCAAATTCTGTATCAACGGCTAACACATGCCGTGACTGAGGTGGATCAACATTAGTATTGACAACTGAAATTTGAGGATTCCTCATCACTTGTATACGTAAAGAATAACAACAGTCAGGTTGTTCGTCTATCAGGTTGTTAGAGGTAGAAGGTACTGAGTCAGGAGGGTTGTCAGAGTCTGACTCACTCGTCGGGGTGCCAGGAATCTCATCAACATCATCGCATACTAACTTCATAGGATCTAAGTGAGATTCTTTACAGTGACCAGCACTGATTTCTCTAACTTTATATTTATTTCCACCAGTATGTTCAACTACTCGGTAGGGACCAACAAACTCTTGGTCGAGCTTTGGTATTGCAGTTGTTTTACTAAAATTAGCTACATAACTCTTAAGCCTACTTTACTTTTGATTGGCTTTGCTCGAGTGTCAGTAACTCTTGTAAATTATGCTATTGATTTATAAAGTGTTTCTCAGATTCTTCTGAAGACGCTACAAAATCATTTGGATTATAATTTGGTTTCAGGGTGGAATATAACAACTCATATGGTAAGAGCTTATGTACACCATACATTGCATAATGTGGAATGTCTCCTATAGAGGCATTTTAAGCAGAATTTATGGCACACTGTACATCAGGTAGAACTTCATACCATGTTGTACTGTTGGGATCAATAGTTGTTCTCGATACATCGAGCATTTTCTGGCAGGATGATGAGGGACAATGGTTGACTTAGATATCTTGTAAAAAGTACACAACTTTCCACTTTCCAAGACTCTCGTTGCAGAATTCATCTCAGTTATCTGTCACTAGGGACTTAGGAGTAGTATACCTGCAGATTATACATTCCTTAAACGCTTCAGCTACTGTCTTGGCAGCCTTATGGGCTATAGGAACTAACTCACAGTATCTGGTGAAATGGTCTACCATTACACACAAATGTTTATTGCCCTGGAGAGAACATTGGAAATTAGTCATCAAATCTAGCGGAACTAAAATTTCCTTTATGCTGCTTGCAAATACTAAATTTCTTAACATATTCAGAAATGTCGGTTGCCGTGCTAGGCCAAAAGTAGTTTAATCTGGCCTCTTTTACAGAATGATCCATACCAACACCTGGCACATCATGAACTACCTGCAAGGCTACGTTTACTAGCGACATTGAAATTATTAACTGATGTACTCTGTTTCTAGGAGTTCCCAGATTGGCTAATCGATACAGTAACTCTTGGTTTATTACAAAGTCACTGATAGGTGCTGGTGGTTTTACAGAGAGTGTTCGATCTTCCTGCAGAAGAAATCGAATCACACCAGACCGTATTGGATCTGTTCATTAGTCATTCTTCACATCCTCTTCACTGAATGGAGGATCAGTTACTACTGTACTAATGTGTCGAGATAAAACATCTGCGACTACAGTTGATTTGCCAGGCAAGTGTTCAAAGGACCATCTGGCTAATCTTCCAGCTGGTTGTTTATTCTGGAACAGAGGAATCAGTGGAGCAGATAATTGTCAGGCCAAGTTAGTTATTACCACCGGACAATTGTGGAGTCAAGTTGGTATATACCGCTGGACAACTGTGGAGTCAAGTTGGTATATACCGCTGAACAACTGTGGGGTCAAGTTGGTATATACCGCTGGACAACTGTGGGGTCAGGTTAGCTGAGTGTCTCCTATTGACACACGTCACTAAGTTAATTGGTAGTGAGGGAGTCAGAGAGTGAGGTATTGAGAGGGAGGTGATGAGGGAGTGAGGGGTGAGTCAGGAACTGATGGTGAGGAATGAAGGTCAGAGTCAGGTCTATTAACGCTGCATACCTGCATCTATTAATGCGACACACCTGTATCTATTAACGCGACACACCTGCATCTATTAACGCAACACACACACATACACACAGGGAGAGTTTTGTTGCTGTAGCACAGGGCTTTCTGGGCAACAAGGCTGACAATTATGTGGAACTTGTTGAGACCTTGGTAAAAAGCTATGGTCAGATGGGCTGTAGGATGTCCCTTAAGGTCCATATCCTTGATATTCATCTTGACAATTTCAAGGAGAATATGGGAGCATACTCAGAGGAGCAAGGGGAGCGCTTCCACCAAGATATAATGGACTTTGAACACAGATATCAGGGATCTTATACTGAAAACATGATGGGAGACAACATTTGGGGGCTTGGAAAGTGATATGTTGCATGCTCGCAAATCTAGAAAAAACTACTCATTTTTAACTTTGTAAATATGTTTCAGAAATTTTAAAATAAAATTGGTGTAAATTTTATTTTATTTATGTAAATTTTATTTATTTTCTTATGTTTTTGTTTAACACCCAAAACTAGCAAAAAATATTGAAATTTAGCCATTTTTTTCAAAAATTCATCATGTAAAAAGGAATAATGGCCATTTTCTATTGTTTTCCAATAAAAGGAGTTGGAAAATAACACTTGCAAGGAATAAAAATTGTGTTACATTGTGTAATCAGTGTCTTTGCAGAGGCGCCCAGATACGACGGTTCAGATGTTACTCCAAACAGCCAATATCCCAAACCCCTCCTTTATAGTGCAGTCATTGTACTTTCCACCTCCAGGACTCAAGTCCGGCTAACTGGTTATCCCTGAATCCCTTCTCACACTCCACCATATATGTATGTGTGATCACCTATATGTGAATGTGACTTCCAGCAGATCTGGCTCAGGTTATTACTTCCAACAGGTCTGGTTCAATGTATGACTTTTAGAGGGTCTGGCCTAGGGTACGACTTCCAGCAGGTCCAGAGATTCTAACACAGGTTGGGTGCTGAGGGAGGTGGTTGGCGTCAGAGGGGTCGTGTTAGTATAGGGAGGGAGAGAAAGTGAGGTCGCTGCTCGCCAAACAACTCCACCTAACGACCGTAGTTCCCTTGTTAGTCACTCTCACAACATTCCATTTCAACGGGAATTGTCGTGTTTCTTGTGGGTTCTCTCTCAAGGTTCAAGTCCAGCTGGGGCATTTTGATTTTTTTTGTTTATCTTACAAATTACATCAATGGATGCTCCTTTTCCTTTCCTTTCATCCCCTCCCTTTCTATCCCTTTTATTTATTTCCCTTATTTTTTCTTCCCTTCCACCTTATATTCCCCCTTCTATCCCGGCGTCATGAAAAACTTTGTCCATTATGTCTAAAGATCCGTGAAAAGACGAAAGTGATTATCGTGGAAATCCTCTATATAATGCATTGTTGGAGTCTCTCTCTCTCTCTCTCTTTCTCCTCTCTCTCTCTATCTCAAACACACACACACACACACACACACACACACACACACACACACACAATTTAAATTCCTGTTTCCTTTTAATAAATAAACATCTAAAAATGGCAGGGTTCCTCCAAAGAAAATCAAGGGAGTGACGAGTACACTGAGAGAGAAGTCGATAAGTGTTAAGGACTTTGGGTTGAAAGTTTGAAGCCGATCGGATAAGGTCTTCTCGTGTTATGAATAAAAGGGAACCAAACTTTGGAGGAAGAAAACAAATATTTCAACTAATCCAGGATGCCCCTTCAAGGATGCGTAACGAATAATGTGCATCTCTCTTCACATCTTCTCTCTCATCCCACTTTTTTTTTAGTGAAAATGGATACGTGAGCAATGTGCAGTTACTCTTTTTTATGAAGCAATTAAACAGTGATATCAAGACTGTCAGCCTTAATTGAGAGACTTCCTTAAGTCAAGGGTTTCGTTTCATTAGAACTGGAGTTACTATTACTTGAGACTTAACATCTCTCAGAACTGTTTATCCCACATTGTAGAACCGGATTTTATGAAGGTGTCATCATTATAGTGGGACAGTAAGACTTTACGTAAACTAAAGAGTATTGCTCTATATTTGTAAATGTATAAGCGCTTGCTGTTACTGTCTGTTTAATATAATAACGTCTTTCTGTCAAGCCCATTTGGTTTTAGTGGTTTCTATGAATATAACGTCTCTCCTTGTCTTCTTTTTCGAAGTGTTTTGAGTATATTCCATATTGTGTGTGTGTGTGTGTGTGTGTGTCTATCTGTCTGTCTGTGTGTGTCTGTGTCTGTGTCTGTGTGTGTCTGTGTATGGTGTTAGACTCCTCCCAACTCTCACAAAAAAGAAAATGTGTCTTGTTGATTTGTTTGATGGGTTGGAGTGGGAAAAATGTATGTTTGCTTTCCCCTGTGTCCTTGGTGTGTTTGTTGTGGCAGGTCATAAACGTTTATGGGTCTCTCTGTTGATTGTGATTGGTTGGGGCAGAAACGTTTCTGGCCCTGACTTATTTGCTTGTTTCTCTGTTGCAGTCCGATGTCTAAAAATATGGATATTGTTTT
Organism: Cherax destructor; assembly: GCA_009830355.1. Taxonomy (NCBI): domain Eukaryota; kingdom Metazoa; phylum Arthropoda; class Malacostraca; order Decapoda; family Parastacidae; genus Cherax; species Cherax destructor. The sequence goes on along the minus strand of WNWK01004999.1, from coordinate 36,817 downwards.
TGTTGTATTTGTTTTACTTAGGGTAAACTATCTGACACTTTAGCAAATGTTTCTTTAGTGTTGATAAATGTTTGTTGGACAATATCCAGTAATTTGTATAAAGCTTCGTTTATTTCCCTCCCATTGTGTGTGTGTGTGTGTGTGTGTGTGTGTGTGTGTGTGTGTGTGTGTATGTGTATGTGTGTGTGTGTATGTATGTGTGTATGTGTGTATGTGTATGTGTATGTGTGTGTGTATGTGTACTCACCTAATTGTACTCACCTAATTGTGGTTGCAGGGGTCGAGACTCAGCTCCTGGCCCCGCCTCTTCGCTGTCCGCTACTGGGTCTCTGCTCTCCCTGCTCCATGAGCTTTATCATACCTCGTCTTAAAACTATGTATGGTTCCTGCCTCCACTATATCTTTCTCTAGACTATTCCACTTCCTGACTACTCTGTGGCTGAAGAAATACTTCCTAACATCCCTTTGACTCATCTGAGTCTTCAGCTTCCAGTTGTGTCCCCTTGTTTCTGTGTTCCCTCTCTGGAACATCCTGTCCCTGTCTGTGTGTGTGTGTGTGTGTGTATGTGTATGTGTATGTGTGTGTGTGTGTGTGTATGTGTATGTGTATATGTGTGTGTGTGTGTGTGTGTGTGTGTGTGTGTGTGTGTGCGTGCGCGCGTGCGCGCGCGCATAAAGGTATATGTGAGTGTAAGTTGTGTGTTAAATATTTGTATCCACAGAAGCAGAACGGTGCTCATGATGTCAAAATTTCAGTAATTTCTCCACATAATTTGTTTACAATTTTTAATTATCGGTGGAAAAGCGTCGCTGATGTAAGTGCTCCATAAACTACTCTGTTCTCAATATTAAATGAGTCGTCCTTTCACTTGTAGAAGAATGAATAACAAAGCAAACAAAGGATATTCATGTGATGTAATGAATAACAAAGCAAACAAAGGGTATTCATGTGATGTAATGAATAACAAAGCAAACAAAGGGTATTCATGTGATGTAATGAATAACAAAGCAAACATATGATATTCGTGTGATATAAGTTATTTAGAAGACCGATAACTTGAAGAAAAAGACTTGTGCAACATTTGGGAATCTATTTAGGAAACGTTTGGCCAATCAGTGGCTTCTTCAGTCCAGTACAGAGAAGAACGGTGGAAGATGAGGAGGAGAAGGAGGTAATCAGTCCCTCAGCCTGGAGTCGATGTTTCAGTCCTCATTAAAGATTCCCAAATGTTGCACAAATGTCTTATTCTTCAACTTTTGTTCGCAACATCAAAAGAAATTAAAAAAAAAAAATCTCTGCAAAACAAATATTGTGCTAAAATACACAAATGATACATACAAGAAATATGGCACTGCTGAAGTAAGGAACTTATTACCGCCCTATAGACAATAATAAGGTCTGGGATTTTAAAGAAAAGAGAAGACAGGTGATGCAGTAGTAAGTCTCCAGCTCCGAGTAGACATATCTTGTGGTTGTAGTACCAGTGTTTAAGATGATAAACTTATGGTGTATGTAGATAGAAAACGTCAATATTGTGCTAGTCAACACAAGGACTAGGTGATGGACCACTTCACTGTAACATGAGCTACAAACTCAGCGTCATGGTAACCCTGCACGTTGGTTGACTCAAACTATACCTGTGGGGTCGACAAAGACAGAGATAAGTTTCCACAAAGAATCTACGTAAATATAACGGCTGAAGACACTAGAGAAATAAGTGACAACAGGTTGCATTAAAATTAATAATAGTGAAATCAATACTGATAATTGCAAATATAATTGGAGTCAGCACAACATTAAAGACAACACCATAACAAATAAAAGTATCCACTAAAGAGAGTGTTGTTCACTTACCGGAGGCGTAATGGAGGGTGTAGTGACGACATACCAAAGACAAGAACACAAGTAAAATAAAATAGAAAAATCAGAAATACCTCCTTAGCTGACTTCAAGGAAATTGATAAGTTCCTCAGGTTAGTTGCTGATCAGCCAGGCTGTGGTGCATCCGTCTCTGAGTGTGGCTAATACCAACAGCTTGGTCGATCAGGCCGAAAATCATGAGGCCTAGTGTGGGGGCTGGGCCGTAGGGGACAGTAACCCCTAAAATCGATTACAGGTAACCTACAGGTGACTCACTCTCATGAAATAGGGACCTAGTTCATGGGCAATGCTAACTTGCTCCCACAAAGGAGGACGGTTCCATTAGCCAATAAGTCTGCAAAGAAAATTTCTCTAGCATCCCTTTGGCTTCGCGTTTTCTTCAATTCACAACTTTGACCTTTTGTTATCCCTGTTGTATTTGCTAAGAAAGCTTTATCTAATGCACGTTTTCATGTTCTTTTATAACCTTATATGTTGTTATCACGTTTCATTCTTTCCTCCTATCAGCTAACGTAAGCATCTTTAGTGTCTTCAGCCTTTTGTCAAAACTCATATATTTTTTTTTTTAACTCTGTGAGCTATTTCGTATCTCTTTCGACTTTTTCTAACATATCCAAGTATTTTATTAAGTGTGGACACCTGACCCATCATCTTAAACAGTATTCAAAATTTACACTGTTTATAAGCACTCGGGTTTCTCATAAACTTTCAAGTAAACTCCTATATTAACAATATTTATAGTTAGGTTACACTGTATATGGTATTGTTAGGTTGGGTTTAGTTAGACTAAATTGTTATCTAGCAATCAAATTTTAGCACTTTTAATGTCCTTAATTGCATTTAATTTCAGTTTACTTTATTGGCTTTCAGGTAAGTAATAATTGCTTTACTTTGACTGATAAACAACAATCTAACTTAACTATAGTTAAACATGAAAGTGGTTTTTAAGAAAAAATGGATAACTCCCTGAGAAATTTGACTGTTTATAAACACTGGTTTAAAAAGTCTAATGAGAATTACGAAAGCTGCTTGAGAGGAAGGGCTGGGCACCACACAACCCAGGCCTATTCCATTTTTTTGGCCAAATATATGTTGTAAATAACATTTTTAGCATTTCTCCCTCCACACATTTAACAGCTGTTACTTCAGTTTTCCTTTCATTCTGTTTTTTGTTTGTTTGTTTGAGAACTCTGTTAACTCCCCTAACTTTAACTCATTTCACATATTCAAAAACTTTCATAAAAACACGAACTCTGAGATGAATGTGATGTTTACATCAACTTCTGTGAGGCTGTAGGAGCAGGACAGACTTCAAACAGACCTGGACAGGCTGTACGACTGATCTAAATAGTGGCTATTGAAATTTAACCCCGGTAAATGGAAACTTGCGAAAATTGGGGATGGGCCTAAAAGACCGCAAAAAAAGGATAGAGGGTCGGAGGACAGAGCCTGCAAATTTCACTCATGGAGAATGACCACCTAGCGAGCAATGTACCAAGCATAGCTCCAGTGGCTGGTCATCACCTGACTAAGACCCGCGTCAGGAAACACTTATGCTTGACTAAGACCCCCGTCAGGAAACACTTATCCTTGACTAAGACCCGCGTCAGGAAACACTTATGCTTGACTAAGACCCCCGTCAGAAAACACTTATCCTTGACTAAGACCCGCATCAGGAAACACTTATCCTTGACTAAGACCCGCGTCAGGAAACACTTATCCTTGACTAAGACCCGCATCAGAAAATACTTATCCTTGACTAAGACCCGCGTCAGGAAACACTTATCTTTGACTAAGACTCCCGTCAGGAAACACTTATCCTTGACTAAGACTCCCGTCAGGAAACACTTATCCCCGACACAATACACGGTATATGTCAGACTCATGTTAGTGTGTTGCAGACCATGTATAAAACCCACACCTGATGAACAATGCCAACATAAAAATGAAGAAAATGCAGAACATTGTTATGAGACTAGTCCCATAACATGAGAAGAAACTAAATGAGATAAACTTGATGACATTATAGGACAAAAGGATTAGGGGTTGTATGATATGATAACGATATAAAAAAATACTGAGAGGACAGGGTTAGACTGGTAGTTGCCAGTATGGAGGTGGGACCAGGAGCTGAGATTCAACCCTGCAACCACATATAGGTGAGTAAATATTGGTATGAGAACACACACACACACACACACACACACACACACACACACACACACAACACAACCCAACATGTACAGTTAGAGAGCAGCAGTAAACCCCAACTCCAGACCTTCCCTCCATCACAATACTTTCCCTCCTACCCCTTCCTCCATCACATATACTCTTACTCCCACCTCTTCCTCCATCACATATAATCTTACTCCCACCTCTTCCTCCATCACATATACTCTTCCTACCACCTCTTCCTCCATCATATATTCTGTTCCTCACATTCCCTGATATTATTTGAGATATACTCTTTCTTTTATCCTCCATATTCTCCCTCCCTCCTTTCCTCCCACTTCCCCTCACGCCTCACATAAAAAAAATAAAGAAGGAATGCGCATGTAAATGCTATATTCATGAGAAGGTCTCCGTTGCACTCTGCATAAAATTCTCCTTCCATCTCCCATCTCTGCCATTAGTCAGTCATCACACCGCCCCCTGCCATTCCTGCTGGGGACGCCCCGTCCCTTCTTCTGTTTTCGCTAGCTTCATCCACAACTCCAGAGCCACCGTCACAATGTTTTTTTTTCTTTCTTTCATTCATTTCTCTTCTCCCTCACTTCACCATCTTCCTCCTCTTCTTCATTCCTTTCTCTCTTCCTCCTCCTCTCTCCTTTCCTCCTCTCTCCTTTCCGCCTCTCTTCTCCTTCTCTCTCTCAATTCGATGCATTTCCTCTTTTTTTCATTACTAGAACCTCTTATAGTGCTGGAACCTCTTCCAGTGCTGGAACCTCTTCCAGTGCTGGAACCTCTTCCAGTGCTGGAACCTCTTCCAGTGCTGGAACCTCTTCCAGTGCTGGAACCTCTTACAGTGCTGGAACCTCTTCCAGTGCTGGAACCTCTTCCAGTGCTGGAACCTCTTCCAGTGCTGGAAAGTCGTGGTCTCTCTTTTCCGGACCTGATGGATCGACTCCAGCATTTTATATTGTAAATCTTAGTTCAATTTCAACGCCATTTTGGCTATTTAGTGATCTAGCTCTAGCTACTTATATATACTTTTTTGATCTTCAGGAAAGTGAGACTATAATGCAGATATTTGCTAAATCGTGGGTGAAGCCTCTATTATTGAATATAACTGCATTTTCTAATATAAAACCTAATTAGAGGTAGGCCTCAGTTAAATTTGCATGAAATATCAACAACTAAAAATAAATAAACAATTAGAGTGAGTCACAGCTCTCTCCTCTCACCATTCCAGATTATATTTACGACCGCAAAATCACTTGCCTCGTCTTGAAGGATCACCGGCGGTATGACGTCATGCAGTCGTCAGTGGAACATTTTTCAATACTTTAAGCAACTTCTTTTCATCATTTTTTTCGTCTTATCAGTCTGAAATCTCTCTTGCAGCATCCTAGATATGCATCTCTGTGCTGCACAGCTTCTTCCATACAGCATTTCCACACTCTGTGTAATGTGACTTCGTGGTCGTCATTCTTCGGACTGTTTTACTCTAAATTAAAGACACGTAGAGCGAACAAAATTTCATTATATAGACGGTTGAGCGAGAGCTTTAACAAATTAAACTGAGAACACGGCACTCCTTCCGTTACTGGAGGAAGCTCCAGCTTCACAAGGACACTTCATCCTTCTTACTGCCTGTTGTTGAAGCTTCACGGGAAGGAAATTGGGGATGTCCTCACCTTTCGTGGGTCAAATCTGATCACCTCGCTTTAGCCAAGAACTGTAAGACCCCCACGGGATTAACGTTTCCTCATGAATATAATGATTTTAATATTATACAGGAAACCTTCATCTTCCTTACTGCCTGGAGGGTAAGCTTCACAGGAAGCCTTCATCTTCCTTACTGACTAGAGGGTAAGCTTCACAGGAAGCCTTCATCTTCCTTACTGACTGGAGGGTAAGCTTCACAGGAAGCCTTCATCTTCCTTACTGCCTGGAGGGTAAGCTTCACAGGAAACCTTCATCTTCCTTACTGACTGGAGGGTAAGCTTCACAGGAAACCTTCATCTCCCTTCATAAGGTCCCTCGTATAACTCCTGAAACTACTACTATTTTTTACGTAACCTCCATTACTTTATTTAATGACATCATGTGTTCCTGGAATGTGCTCTTCCTCTCTCTGGAACACACATTATGCTCTTACTTCCTCCAGCAACGCTTTTACCCTCTAGTGGATTTTTTAACCCATCACTTGAAATGTCTCGCATATTTTGCATATTTTTTTTAAATATTCTTTACCGCATTCTTGTCATCATTCTTAAATGATGTTTCAGGTGAAATTAACATGATAATAAAGTGTTTTATGCCCCTGGAACGTAGAGTCGCAACCATTCTTTCAGTCTTGTAAGTGCTCATTCTTGAGTTCAAGGCGCTGACTTCTTGTCTCCCTCCGAAGACGAGTACCTCCATTCCCTCAGTCGGCTAAGTACTATTTCATGAGTCCAAGGTGCTGTCTCGTCCTCGTCTCACTGGAGAGACATGTACCCCCTGCAACGCCTCCCAGATTCTCTTAATTCCATATGACTTGGAATGGAGCATAAAGAGCGACACGGCAACGACCCAACAACAGCCTGGAGCATCCCGTCATACGTCCTGCTCTTATGTCTTCTTCTTCTTCGTGTCTCTCGTGTGTTTGGTCCTCCCTTTCACACATCACTCCGCCAGGAACCAATCAGTGAATACGATTGTCTTTTCATGATGGCAAAGGTCAGGCATCTTAAAAAAAAAAACGAAACTTTGGGATTTCGCGCTGAGTGGAAAAGTGCCGTCATAGTTTTGAAAGTCGAGAGGGGAAAAGATGAGGGGGTGGGGCGGTAAATTCTGGAATGGGAGATCTGCATTAAGGAACGCTAATAAAGCTGCTGTATAGTGGATGCACCTGCTTTATAACTCAGGCCAAGTTCTTCACGACCTCTAGTATATCGTCGTACAGACGCCGGCGCCCAAGATGGAGGGACGGATGCAGGGAAGGGGAGGAAGAGGGGAAGGGAGGGACAAAGGGATGAAGGGAGACGGTAAGAAGGGAAGATAACTTAGCGTTGAATGGTCTTGGCAAAGTCTGGGGAGCTGTATTTAAGAATGGTTGGGGGGTCGCATCTTTCTCTGTACTTGTTCATCTCTCTCTCTCTCTCTCTCTCTCTCTCTCTCTCTCTCTCTCTCTCTCTCTCTCTCTCTCTCTCTCTCTCTCTCTCTCTCTCTCTCTCTCTCTCCCTCCCCATCCTTCTCTCCCTCCCCATCCCTCTCTCCCTCCCCAACCCTCTCTCCCTCTCCATCCCTCTCTCCCTCCCATCCCTCTCTCCCTCCCCATTCCTCTACCCCTGTGTGTGTGTGTGTGTTAGTTAGTTAGTTACCATTTTGTCCTAGGCACATGTCGATTAGACACTAGGCCTGTTGTATGTATGTGTGTGTAACGAAACACTTCGAAATGTTTCGGCCCCGCCGGGAATTGAACCCGGGAACTCCGTGCGTGAAGCAAGAGCGCTAGCCACTATGCCATCGGGGCGTGTGTGTGTGTGTGTGTGTGTGTGTGTGTGTGTGCGTACTCACCTATATGTGGTTGTAGGGGTCGATTCATAACTCGTGTGTGTGTGTGTGCATGGTTTGTTTTGCATTGCGGAGGTCGCCTGTTTGTTTGCGTTTGCATGAGAAAGAGAGATAGAGAGAGCAGGAGGTTGATGAAGGAGGACCAAGAAGCACTCAAGGAAGGTCCCGGTTTGACCCAGACAATTATACTTGAGCGATTACTCTTTCTTGCTTCAGAGATCATCCTTTGGTAACGTAGCTGGAGGGCTGGTACTGTCTTCCCTCTCTGGCTTTTTCCCTCTTACTGGCTCTCACCCTTTTCTAACTGCCTCCTTCCCCTTACTGGCTATCTCCCCTCGATGACTCCTTCCTTCCCCATACTGGCCTGCTGGCTTCCTTCCCTCGTTCGCTGTATTTTCTTCCTTCGTTGGCTGTGTGCTGGTCGACTGTCTTCTCTCCCTGGCTTTAGGTCTCTCCAGAACAGCTATTTCCTCTTTTCTCAATCTTTCATCACTTGGTGACTGACGCAAGAAACCGATGAGAGGGTTGAGAGACGTATAATGTAGGGGCACCATTTATTTCAAAGGTTTTTCCTCAGAATCGAGTTGGTTTAGTCGATTCTACAGGGAAGGATAAAAAAAAAAAATCCTTCCTAGGTAAAATTCTGGTCAGTGTATTCTGTTTGCTTCACAAATCACAATCTCGAGAGAAGCACTTTCTAAAATAAACACTTGAAACGTGACAGCTTCCCAGTTGGCTTTACCAAATGTAAACAGATAAACAAGGTAAATCAGGAAATTTGCTACCGCAAGTACGGAGAACTCTTAAGAAAAAAAATATGAGAACACTTAGCTTTTTCCCAAGGGCTTCATAGCATCTACAGTAGTAAATTTCTCAAAGAAGATGAATGCTCTTTGCTAGAATAGATACAACACTTCACTCGCTGCTAATTTGTACGATATATTTGCTCAGTCTTCCTTACCAGGTTTGTGTTTGTGATTTGGTAAAAAGCACAGTGTGGGGGAACGTAGTCAACAGGGGTTCCAAATAACTGTGTATCACCATCTGGTCGGTATCTCAGTCCCTCAAATACCCAAAGACTTGCTGTACATTGCATATCTTCCCTCGCTCCCCTCTCTCTGAAGAGTCTCTCCGCACTCTCATAAACTCTTCTACATTTTCCCCTCACTCTGTCCACCCCATACACCTCTTCCTCAGACCCACAGTCTCTACAGCTTCTCAGACTTATCTCTCAGATGCCCCCTCACAATCTCAACAATGTAATTATAATACCGAGCAGGGCAAGTGCACACTGCTGGTGTTCCCATGAAGTGACTATCATACAGGGTAGTGATGCAACACTGTGAGGGTGTTGCCACAATGTAACTATCATACAGGGTAGTGATGCAACACTGTGAGAGTGTTGCCACAATGTAACTATCATACAGGGTAGTGATGCAACACTGTGAGGGTGTTGCCACAATGTAACTATCATACAGGGTAGTGTAGCAACACTGTTAGGGTGTTGCCACAATGTAACTATCATACAGGGTAGTGTAGCAACACTGTGAGGGTGTTGCTACGATGTAACTATCATACAGTGTAGTGATGCAACACTGTGAGGGTGTTGCTACGATGTAACTATCATACAGGGTAGTGTAGCAACACTGTGAGGGTGTTGCCACAATGTAACTATCATACAGGGTAGTGTAGCAACACTGTGAGGGTGTTGCCACAATGTAACTATCATACAGGGTAGTGATGCAACACTGTGAGGGTGTTGCCACAATGTAACTATCATACAGGGTAGTGTAGCAACACTGTGAGGGTGTTGCCACAATGTAACTATCATACAGGGTAGTGATGCAACACTGTGAGGGTGTTGCCACAATGTAACTATCATACAGGGTAGTGATGCAACACTGTGAGGGTGTTGCCACAATGTAACTATCATACAGGGTAGTGATGCAACACTGTGAGGGTGTTGCCACAATGTAACTATCATACAGGGTAGTGTAGTAACATTCTGAGGGTGTTGCTAGTTTTGTTAAATAAAAACAATGTGACCTCCCCTTACCTCCCCTTTATCATCTCCCCTTATTGGTGTCTCCCCTTCACTAGTTTTCCTATGTTCGTCCGTCTCACTATCTCCAATCCCTCGTCTTCTCCACAGTCTCCCCTCATTTGCTTCCCTCGTTTCCCCAACTTTCTCCCCTCACTCGTTCCTTCCTGTTATCGTCTCTTTAATCTTTGTTTGATTGTTCAGTTTTCTCTTGTTCTAGCGCTCCTTATCTTCCTCTCTCCTTCTTCTTATCTTCTTCATGTTATTCTCCTCTCCTTCATGTTAATCTCCTCCTTTCTTTCATGTTAGCCTATCCTTCATGTTCTCCTCTCTTTCATGTTTTCCCCTCCTTTATCTTCATATTCTTCTCTTCTTCATATTCTCATCTGTTTCATGCTCTTCTCCCCCTCATGTTCTTCTCCTCTCCCCCATGTTATCCTCTCCTCCATGTTATCCTCTCCCCCATGTTATCCTCTCCCCCATGTTATCCTCTCCCCATGTTATCCTCTCCCCATGTTATCCTCTCCTCCATGTTATCCTTTTCTCCATGTTATCCTCTCCTCCATGTTATCTCTCTCCATGCCATGTTATCCTCTCCCCCATGTTATCCTCTCCTCCATGTTATCCTCTCCTCCATGTTATCCTCTCCTCCATGTTATCCTCTCCTCCATGTTATCCTCTCCTCCATGTTATCCTCTCCTCCATGTTATCCTCTCCTCCATGTTATCCTCTCCTCCATGTTATCCTCTCCTCCATGTTATCCTCTCTCCATGTTATCCTCTCCCCCATGTTATCCTCTCCTCCATGTTATCCTCTTCCTCCATGTTATCCTTTTCTCCATGTTATCCTCTCCTCCATGTTATCCTCTCCTCCATGTTATCCTCTCCTCCATGTTATCCTCTCCTCCATGTTATCCTCTCCTCCATGTTATCCTCTCCTCCATGTTATCCTCTCCCCCATGTTATCCTCTCCTCCATGTTATCCTCTCCTCCATGTTATCCTCTCCTCCATGTTATCCTCTCCTCCATGTTATCCTCTCTTCTCCATGTTATCCTCTCCTCCATGTTATCCTCTCCTCCATGTTATCCTCCTCCATGTTATCCTTCCCCATGTTATCCTTCTTTCTCCTCCATGTTATCCTCCTCCATGTTCCTCTCCATGTTATCCTCTCCTCCATGTTATCCTCTCCTCCATGTTATCCTCTCCTCCATGTTATCCTCTCCTCCATGTTATCCTCTCCTCCATGTTATCCTCTCCTCCATGTTATCCTCTCCTCCATGTTATCCTCTCCTCCATGTTATCCTTCCTCCATGTTATCCTCCTCCATGTTATCCTCTCCTCCATGTTATCCTTCCTCCATGTTATCCTCTCCTCCATGTTATCCTTCCTCCATGTTATCCTTCCTCCATGTTATCCTCTCCTCCATGTTATCCTTCCTCCATGTTATCCTCTCCTCCATGTTATCTCTCCTCCATGTTATCCTCTCCATGTTATCCTCTCCTCCATGTTATCCTCTCCTCCATGTTATCCTCCTCCATGTTATTCCTTCTCCTCCATGTTATCCTCTCCTCCATGTTATCCTCTCCCCCATGTTATCCTCTCCTCCATGTTATCCTCTCCTCCATGTTATCCTCTCCTCCATGTTATCCTTTCCTCCATGTTATCCTCTCCTCCATGTTATCCTCTCCTCCATGTTATCCTCTCCTCCATGTTATCTCTCTTTCCTCCATGTTATCCTCTCCTCCATGTTATCCTTCCTCCATGTTATCCTCTCCTCCATGTTATCCTCTCCTCCATGTTATCTCTCCTCCATGTTATCCTCTCCTCCATGTTATCCTTCCTCCATGTTATCTCCTCCATGTTATCTCTCCTCCATGTTATCCCTTCCTCCATGTTATCCTCTCTCTCCATGTTATCCTCTCCTCCATGTTATCCTTTCCTCCATGTTATCCTCTCCTCCATGTTATCCTTCCTCCATGTTATCCTTTCCTCCATGTTATCCTTTCCTCCATGTTATCCTTCCTCCATGTTATCCTCTCCTCCATGTTATCCTCTCCTCCATGTTATTCTCTCCTCCATGTTATCCTCTCCTCCATGTTATCCTTTCCTCCATGTTATCCTCTCCTCCATGTTATCCTCTCCTCCATGTTATCCTCTCCTCCATGTTATCCTCTCCTCCATGTTATCCTCTCCTCCATGTTATTCTCTTATCCATGTTATCCTCTCCTCCATGTTATCCTTTCCTCCATGTTATCCTTTCCTCCATGTTATCCTCTCCTCCATGTTATCCTTTCCTCCATGTTATCCTCTCCTCCATGTTATCCTTTCCTCCATGTTATTCTCTCCTCCATGTTATCCTCTCCTCCATGTTATCCTTTCCTCCATGTTATCCTCTCCTCCATGTTATCCTCTCCTCCATGTTATCCTCTCCTCCATGTTATTCTCTCCTCCATGTTATCCTCTCCTCCATGTTATCCTTTCCTCCATGTTATTCTTCTCCATGTTATCCTTTCCTCCATGTTATCCTTTCCTCCATGTTATCCTCTCCTCCATGTTATCCTTTCCTCCATGTTATCCTCTCCTCCATGTTATTCTCTCCTCCAAGTTATCCTTTCCTCCATTTTATCCTTTCCTCCATGTTATTCTCTCCTCCATGTTATCCTCTCCTCCATGTTATCCTTTCCTCCATGTTATCCTCTCCTCCATGTTATCCTCTCCTCCATGTTATCCTTTCCTCCATGTTATCCTCTCCTCCATGTTATTCTCTCCTCCATGTTATCCTTTCCTCCATGTTATCCTTTCCTCCATGTTATTCTCTCCTCCATGTTATCCTTTCCTCCATGTTATCCTCTCCTCCATGTTATCCTTTCCTCCATGTTATCCTTTCCTCCATGTTATTCTCTCCTCCATGTTATCCTTTCCTCCATGTTATCCTTTCCTCCATGTTATCCTTTCCTCCATGTTATCCTCTCCTCCATGTTATTCTCTCCTCCATGTTCTCAGGTCAGTATAGACTCACTGTTCAGTTTGAATTAAATATTTACGAAGAAACGCTAAACCCGTAAGGATAAAGCATAGCCTGAGGAAGGGTAGGTAGCTCTGACTCCTTGGATCAAACACTCCCCCTCCCTCCCCCAATAAAGTGAGAATTTGATTACGTAGTGTTTGGAGGGAGGGAGAGACAGGTGGAGAAGAAAGGGGAGGAGGTGGAGAAGAGAAGGGAGACGAAGAGGGGGAAAAGAGGAGCAGAGGGTCCAATTATTGTAATCAGGAGGACGTGCTAAACCCGCAGGGGGGTCAAACAGCGCCCGAGTGGGGTCTGAGAAAAGAGGGATGGTGGAGGGGAATAGAATGAGGGAGGAAGCGAGAAGCAGGGAGTAGGCTCATTACCTTCCTGCTGGACATTACCTTCCTGCTGGCCATTACCTTCCTGCTGGACATTACCTTCCTGCTGGTCATTACCTTCCTGCTGGTCATTACCTTCCTGCTGGACATTACCTTCCTGCTGGCCATTACCTTCCTGCTGGTCATTACCTTCCTGCTGGTCATTACCTTCCTGCTGGTCATTACCTTCCTGCTGGACATTACCTTCCTGCTGGACATTACCTTCCTGCTGGTCATTACCTTCCTGCTGGTCATTACCTTCCTGCTGGTCATTACCTTCCTGCTGGTCATTACCTTCCTGCTGGACATTACCTTCCTGCTGGCCATTACCTTCCTGCTGGTCATTACCTTCCTGCTGGTCATTACCTTCCTGCTGGTCATTACCTTCCTGCTGCTCATTACCTTCCTGCTGGACATTACCTTCCTGCTGGTGTGTTGTGGGGTTCTTTGCATAGATTTGGTAATATTAACAGACGATGAGCTTGGTTTTTGGTAGCGTTTAATGAGGCGTTGGATATATGGGAGCTGAGAGCCTATGCCTGTGTCCGTCTCGTATGCCTACCCCAAGGGAACTGCTGGAGGGGCCGCACGGCACTGAGACATTCAAAAGGCAGGCCTATGATTGGCTAATGCCAGATCACATGGCCAGAGGTTTGAAATCACGTGAACAGCCGTTATAAGTACAACCGTACAGCTCGGGCATGCTACGTATGGCGTCTCGACATACAACTATACAAACTAAGGGCAACAGGCAACAACTCTCAGCTGATTCTATACAATGTCAAAGTACACAACAGTTAACATTATACTTCACATGGATATTATCGTGACGGAATAATCTACATTACTATATGATGCATCATGATACATAGGAATTAATTAAATGAGCTCATTCTAGAAAAATCATGATAAAAGAGATAAAAAAAAAATTTGTTCGATCGAACTGTCTTCATGTGATCTACGAATTCTGAGGAAATATATTTACAAGAAGGTAGTGATTAACAGACAAGGTAGATATGGTGCACACAAATCTATACTGTTAATTCTCAGAACTCGGAGAGAACGTGAACACACAAAAAAAATTTGAGTAATACTAAGTAGATATTATAACACACAGTTAAACGCTTACTACATATTTATCTATACAAGTTATTTACATTTAACCCAACTCTGCTAGGGTGAGATTGATATAGGCTGTATAATTATCATCTCTGGGTGGATCAAACTCTGTTACAATAGGTAACTCAACTTCTGATTGAGGAGGATCTACACTGGTATCTACAAATGATACTTGAGGACTTCTCAACACTTGGCGTGTACGTAGGGAATAACGACATTCAAGTTGATCTGACTGATCATTAGAGGTAGAGGGTACAGCAACAGGAGAATTATCAGATTCTGTCTCACTTGTCTGATTATTAGGGTGACAGGGACTTCGTCATCATCATCGCATACTAACTTCATATGATCTAAATGCGATTCTTTAAACTGACCCGTACTAATTTCTCTAACTTTATACTTATTGCCGTTAATATGTTCGACTACTCTATAAGGACCAACGAACTTTTGATCAAGTTTTGGCATTGCTGACGTTTTGTTAAAGTTGAACAACATGACTCTGGACCCTACTTGAACTTTAGTCGGTTTAGCTTTAGTATTAGTTACTTTAGTAAATTCTGCTGTTGACTTATGAAGTGTTTCACGTATTCTTCTGAAAACACTCTGAGCTTGGCTGGTACGAGTTGCTATGAAATCATCAGGGTTATACGACGGTTTTGGATTAGAATATAACAACTCATAAGGCAAACGCTTGTCAACACCATACAAGGCGTAATGCGGCGTATCACCTATAGAAGCATTGAAAGCAGAATTTATAGCACATTGAACATCAGGTATAACTTCATCCCAGGTTACACTATTGGGATTGATGGTAGCTCTCAAAACGTCAAGGACTTTCTTATTAGTTCTTTCTGCTAACCCATTACTGGCAGGATGGTGCGGAACAATGGTTGATTTTGTAATCTTGTAAAGTTTACACAAGTTTTCTAGGATCTCATTACAAAATTCACCTCCATTATCTGTTATGAGGGACTTAGGAGTGGTATGTCTGCAGATTATACGTTCCTTAAACACTTTAGCTACTGTCTCGGCAGTCTTGTCTGGAATAGGAACTAACTCACAATATCTGGTGAAATGATCGACCATCACACACAGATGTTTATTGCCTTGCGTTGTACATTGAAAATTAGTTAGCAGATCTATTGCAACTCTTTCCCATGGCTCACTAGTAGTGGGATACATCTGGATAGGATTGGGACCGTTGATATTACCCTTGTGTTTCATACAAACACTACACTTCTTAACATACTCGGTAATATCAGTTGCCATACGAGGCCAAAAGTACTTCAATCTTGCTTGTTTAATCGAACGGTCCATACCAGGGTGTGCAACACCTGGTGCATCGTGAATTAGCTGTAAAGCTACTTTTACTAGTGACTGAGGAATTACTAACTGGTATGCCTGTCTACTAGGCGTTCCCAGCTCGGTTACGCGATACAGTAATTCTTGATTCATAACAAAGTCACTGATAGGTGCTGGTGGCTTCACAGTAAGAATAAGGTCTTCCTGTAGCAGGAAGCGAGTCACACCAGACCACAAGGGGTCTGTTCTTTGGGCATCCTTTACATCCTCAGCACTAAACGGAGGATCAGCAGTTACTACGCTAACATGACGCGATAAAGCATCTGCAACTACATTTGACTTGCCAGGTAAATGTTCAAAGGTAGGGTTGAACTCTTGGATAGTTAAGGACCATCTAGCTAGTCTTCCAGTAGGTTGTTTATTCTGGAACAATGGTATTAGAGGTGCATGATCTGTCAAGACATGGACAGGGTACTGATAAATTATGTCACGGAAGTGTTTTAAAGACCACACTATTGCTAAGGCTTCTTGCTCAGTTACTGTATAATTCCTTTCAGCCTTTGTAAGGACTCGACTAGCAAATGCAACTGCGTTGTATTTACTATCAATCTTCTGTGCAAGAACTGCACCAATGCCTATAGAACTGGCATCAGTGGTTAAATAGAAAGGCTTTGTAAAATCTGGGAATTTTAAGATTGGAGCAGAAGTTAATCTTTCTTTCAAGGTTTGAAATGCTTTTTCCTGACTGAAGGTCCAAACAAATGGAATATCTTTCTTTAGCAACTCAGTTAGAGGAGCTGCTATTGAGGAAAAATTGGCAATATATGATCTATAAAAACCTGCTAAGCCCACAAAGGATCTTACGGCATCAGCAGTTTTGGGAGTTGGAAAATTCAATACTGCATCTACTTTACTTCGGTCAGTCATAACCCCTCTAGGAGTGACTACGTGACCCAGAAACTTAATTTCTGATCTGAAAAATTGACATTTAGACAGTTTGATCTTTAGATTGGCTTCTTCAAGCTTACTCAGTACCTTCTCCAGTCTTTCTAAATGCTTATTTACATCCTCGGACATAACAATTACGTCATCTAAATATACCATTAGATCTTTTTCCTATAAGGCCTCTAAAGATATTGGTCATGAGCCTCGAGAATGTGATAGGTGAGGATCTTAATCCGAAAGCCATACGACAGAATTCGAAATGACCTGTTGGAGTAGAGAATGCGGTGAGCTCTTGGCTGTCCTCATGAAGAGGAACTTGCCAAAACCCTTGTAACAAATCGAGGGTTGAGAAGACCTTATTATCTCCTATATTGCGTAACAGGTCACCAAGTACAGGAAGTGGGAAACGGTCTGGAATTGTTTTCGCATTTAACTTCCTAAAATCAATCACTGGGCGCCAAGTACCGTCCTTCTTAGGTACTAGGATTAAGGGCGCATTCCAGGGTGAGTTACTAGGTACGATCACACCATCGTCAAGCATCTTATTTATTAATTCCTCTGCGACAGCGACTTGTGAATGCGGCATCCTGTACGCAGGTACATAAATTGGTCTGGTACCAGGTTCAAGTGGGATACGATGGGACAATAGGTTCGTTAAACCCATCTTCTCACCTGGTAAGGCAATTGCTCTACGGTGTTTATTCAACAGTTTCAACAACCGTCCGACTTCGTCTGGAAAGTCAGTAGAAGCTAAGTCTTTCTCTTCTACTGGTGGAATAGACTGGTCCGGTGGAGTGGATGGATCCTCCCCGGTTGAAATAGCACCGACCCACTGGTCAGGTGGCAACTCATCCTCAACCCGAATAGGGTAAGGGTAGTGAACAAGATCAACAATGACCGTATTGGCTCTGAGTCGAACACTGTGACCCAAGGTATTAGCGACAAGTAGAAATATCTTACTGTCTTGGACAGTATGTAAAGATGGCTCAACAAATAAACCCTTCACTCTGCAGGAATTACTGTCAACTAGAACATTGTCACCATCTGGAACATGGGGGACAACAACAGACACTCTAGTGAGGGCACTAGCTGCTACAGAGGTATCTTTCTGCAGACGGCACGTGACGTCGACAAGAGATGGCATTACTAATTTCAAATAGGTGTTTTCCGACAAGGCGTCCCCTGTGGAGAAACTACTACTTGAGTTAGTCGGCATTGCCGAGATAGACTCAGTACTCAAGGCGGTCCGGGATACCTCCGGTACCTGAGTAGGCTGGGCGCTATCTTGCATGTCTAAATTTGTTGAGGGTGGAACACAGACTTGAGTGACAGAATTTCCAGTGCCTGGCCGCTTGGCAACGCTACTAGGTAACATATCGGCTTGCAAGTACTTAATCCGGTCTGTAAACTCTGCAGCTGTATGGCAGACCTCGGATCCCAGTTGATAACCCCAAAATGGCACAACTAGGTCATCGATTTCTGCCTGCCATCGGTAAGGATCAAGCACAATTCTGAAATCTCTCATGGCAGCAAATCCGATTAAAAGGTCACCAGGGAAACTAATCTTATCAACGACAAGGAAAGAAGTGGTTAATTCTCTACCTTGGATAAAGAAGGTAAGAGTAGTCCGACCTCTGACACGTAATGGAGAACCCGCAACACCACGAAGGGTGGACACACGAGCTGGTTCTATGAGAAGGACATGTTTTAGCTGCTTATCTCTAAACAAACTAGACCTGATGATATTGACTTGTGCCCCAGAATCCATAAACACCTGGACGGGTGCACCATACACGGATCCTTCTACTAAGGGACCCATATTTGCACTGGAACTAATATGCAAACAAGATGGTGGATTATCATCAGTAAAAGTTTGTTCCACCTCGTCTCCAAAAGTATCATCTTCCATCACTGGAATTTCATCAATACTTTCCTCAATTATCTCGTCTACAGAACAGTCATTATCAGTTACTGGAGTTTCGTCACCGCAATCCTCTCCATCGAGATCACACAGAGCCTCGAAGGAATTCTGGATGGGGATGGAGTACTCGTATCTCCTACTGTCACCACGGGTCGGTCTGATTGGGGCGCTCGGATTCCCCCGAGTTCACAAACTTTGCTTGGTTCTGGTTATTAGGCTGGGAACCACGGCCTCTATTACCTCTTCTACTTCTACTGTATGAGCGACCACGGAAGGATCTGGAATACCCGCGGTTATTTAAGGCATTACACTCGGAAGTATCATGGCCAGCTATCCGGTGATAAGTGCAATAAGGTAAGTCTGGATAGGGCTCTTCGACAGTGCGACGTTTCTTAGAGGCATTGTCAGGACAGTTTATTGCAATATGACCTCTGTAACCACAGTTATAGCAGATACGTCTGCTGTGGTCACTATAGGTACTACGGTTACTATGAGCATACTGACTTTTCACACTCCCTTTTGGGAAAAAGAACGGGAATGATAGTTACTAGGGCCTTGCCGTGTTGCACAAACGACAGGGGGGGTTGAGTGCTGTAACTCAGGTAATGTTGATTGTACTGACCTACGATGAGGGAACGATTTGGGGGGACACAAATCACGGACATGTCCGAGAGCTTCAAGAGGTTCTACACTGACAGTTAAAGGACTTGCCTTATAAGCATATACTGCTGTAGGTGGCATCAATTGCTTAATGGCACCATAAGCTGCAAATTTACCTATTGACCAACCATCCATTACATGGCCAGGCGGGAAGAAGGAGGATTTTTGGAATCCAGTCGCAAACGATGATAAGAGGGCATCTAACCTGAAAGCAAATTGACACAGCTGTTCATCGTGCCTAGGGACTGCGTTCACTAGTTCCTTTAGTACAATAAACGGATCTACGGCTTCCTTTGGATTGAGGAACTTACGTAATCTTGATTCATATTCTTCCCATTTTGTTAGACCTTTGAATTCTTTCATACGCAAAAGAGTCAACACATTATTAGCGGCAGGCGACCTAGCCAAGGATTCTTTTGCCATAGTAATAAGGCGCTCCTCCGATGGAGGACTTTCCACGGAACTTGCCCTTGAACGAATTGCAAGGAACCAGTCGTCAAGACTGTCTGGGTCACCATTAAAAAGGGGTAGTGAATCAATGGGGTCTCTAGAATAGTTAGAAGAACGAGGAGTCTTTTGTCGTTCGTTATTCAATTGATTCTGACTAGGCAGTCCCACGTCATTGCCTTGACTGGCAACACTCACCCCATTACAAGTTACATTTTCCTGAGACATGACTGAGCAAAGAAAATTGCACAAAGACTAATTCAGGTAAAAATGAGAATGGTAAAATATTCACAGTACACAATTAGTTAAAATGGGAATTAAGAATAATTGAATTAGATGTAGAAAAGGGGTTAAAACAACTAATATACACTGCACAAGATGGTAAAACTCACTGAATTTGACTGTAAAAATTTAAGGAATTACTTTACAAATTGCAATAAAAGGCAATACTGACTACTGTATGGATTAACTGCAAAGATTATCTCTCTCTACTGGAATTTAAAACAAAATTACTAGATGAGAAATAATAAATCAATGCAAAGTGGAAATACAATAAAAAAAAAATTGTATTCAACTGGAAAAATTACTAGAAAACAAATTTTCTTAAGAGAAAATGACACTAGAATTTAATATACATTGCTGGCTGAAGAATTAACTATGATGCTGACAACTTGCATTGAATTATTAGCAATTTTCAGGATAACACTGAGTAAAATGGAATAAAGTGCACAATACTGTATGCAAAATAACAAGAACAAGTAATCACTACTGGAGAATAATTTTAAAGTATAATCAATGTATGGTATTGCATAGACAATTTACTGCATCAATTAAAAATCAATGTTGCACTGGGCACAAGGAGAATGAACACTTTAACTCTTAGTTCACTTAAGAAAACTAATGAAAATGATTATAATGAATATTACTTTACTTTACATATGAGGGTTAAGAGTTAATTTGTTCAAGGAATTATTGATAAGGTCAACACAAAGACAATAATACACGAACTGAAATAAAGGTTAAAAAACTTACAGTTTTGCAGGAGAATACACAACACAACAAGATTCAGTCAGTGAATGTGATAGTTTATGCAATAAGATCTTGCATGTAAAAATATATATAGAGATAGTTCTTGCTGCTTCAGACAAAATATATTCAATAAACAGGTTCTGCAAAATTTAAAAAAATGAGGCACAGGTTGACACAAAAATATAAACTGTCTGTTGAACTAAAACATGTGAGATACTGGCACAAAAATTAATGGGACACACTGAATGGCACACAGGAAAATGAAATATGCAACTAGGAACACTGGGGCATAAACAATAAGGAACTATTGCACAGACACTGCATAAAAACACAAGGGAATGCACTGGGAGAAAAATGAAAGACAGGGAATTAATGCACACTGCAATAATAACGAATAAATCAAATACTGCACTCAAGGACAAGAAAATTTATACACAAGTACTTACTGCATGTATACGAGTTTACACAAGGAACATAGATAAAAATGAGACACGAAGCACATTGAATACTGAAAAAGTATTTGAAATAAATTTACACGAAACTGAAACACAAGTCTTTAAATGTCACTAAGAAAATTCACTGCTTAAATGTCTCACACACACGAATATCTATAATAGAATAGAGTCTAATGATGAATGAACGACGAGTGTAGGTGGAGAGAATATATTCCTGGTCGTTGACTGCTGACAATCTTGAAGAAATGCGCTTTCCGAAGAACTCACACAGCAAGCTTTTACGTTGGCGCTCTGGGATGAAGGAAGACACTCTCGACTTGCTATGTGAGCCAGAAACAATGCTGCTGGTACCCCAGATAGGGTAGAAAATACCACAAAATATTGGCTGGTAGAGGGTAGTGTGAGCAGGTGGTATCTTTGTTTACACTAGCGCGGGTGGTGAGTGGCGCGCGCGTGGATGACGTCACTGCTGCCTGACTCGCTGGCGGTGGGCGATGACGTCACGGCGTTCGGCCAGTACACTAAGTCTCACGGCCTTGGGACCACTAACCCAGGTGGCTTTTTGCACAATAAGCCACAGGAATGGTGAATATCACTCTGACAAGCGTCCAACTTGTAGCACAGAGCGATTGGAGACAATACTGCAAGGAACTGGCTTGCTGAAGAAACGACTGGCTTACTTGTATAACTGGCTTTCTTGAAGAAGCTGGCTTAGCTCTCTGGACTGTGAACCTGAATTCTCTTACTTGCACACAGCAGTGAAGAATTGGGTGGATGGCAGGAGACACTGGATGACTGTAGGCTGGCTTAGGCTCTTCCCATAAACTGGCTTACTTGTTGGCTTAATTGCAAAACCCAGATCAACTCTTCGGAGGTTTACTTGCAATTAGAAGCCAGAAGACTGGAGACACTGCTTCAGAAGAGTCTTGGATGGGTGACGTCACGGGTGAGGGAAGGTGAGTCGCTGGCGACGGTTGATATTGACGCTGGAGGCACTGAACACCGGCTCTTCCTCTTCTCGTTAAATCTGCTCAGATTACACAAAATCTAGGCCCACAAGCTGTCACCATTTGTGTTGTGGGGTTCTTTGCATAGATTTGGTAATATTAACAGACGATGAGCTTGGTTTTTGGTAGCGTTTAATGAGGCGTTGGATATATGGGAGCTGAGAGCCTATGCCTGTGTCCGTCTCGTATGCCTACCCCAAGGGAACTGCTGGAGGGGCCGCACGGCACTGAGACATTCAAAAGGCAGGCCTATGATTGGCTAATGCCAGATCACATGGCCAGAGGTTTGAAATCACGTGAACAGCCGTTATAAGTACAACCGTACACTGGCCATTACCTTCCTGCTGGTCATTACCTTCCTGCTGGACATTACCTTCCTGCTGGCCATTACCTTCCTGCTGGTCATTACCTTCCTGCTGGTCATTACCTTCCTGCTGGTCATTACCTTCCTGCTGGACATTGCCTTCCTGCTGGTCATTACCTTCCTGCTGGACATTGCCTTCCTGCTGGTCATTACCTTCCTGCTGGTCATTACCTTCCTGCTGGTCATTACCTTCCTGCTGGTCATTACCTTCCTGCTGGTCATTACCTTCATGCTAGCCATTACCTTCCTGCTGGTCATTACCTTCCTGCTGGACATTGCCTTCCTGCTGGTCATTACCTTCCTGCTGGTCATTACCTTCCTGCTGGTCATTACCTTCCTGCTGGTCATTACCTTCATGCTAGCCATTACCTTCCTGCTGGACATTACCTTCCTGCTGGCCATTACCTTCCTGCTGGTCATTACCTTCCTGCTGGTCATTACCTTCCTGCTGGTCATTACCTTCATGCTAGCCATTACCTTCCTGCTGGTCATTACCTTCCTGCTGGACATTGCCTTCCTGCTGGTCATTACCTTCCTGCTGGTCATTACCTTCCTTCTGGTCATTACCTTCCTGCTGGTCATTACCTTCCTGCTGGTCATTACCTTCATGCTAGCCATTACCTTCCTGCTGGTCATTACCTTCCTGCTGGACATTGCCTTCCTGCTGGTCATTACCTTCCTGCTGGTCATTACCTTCCTGCTGGTCATTACCTTCCTGCTGGTCATTACCTTCCTGCTGGTCATTACCTTCATGCTAGCCATTACCTTCCTGCTGGTCATTACCTTCTTGCTGGTCAATACATTCCTGCTGGTCATTACCTTCCTGCTGGTCATTACCTTCCTGCTGGTCATTACCTTCCTGCTGGCCATTACCTTCCTGCTGGACATTGCCTTCCTGCTGGTCATTACCTTCCTGCTGGCCATTACCTTCCTGCTGGTCATTACCTTCCTGCTGGTCATTACCTTCCTGCTGGTCATTACCTTCCTGCTGGTCATTACCTTCCTGCTGGACATTGCCTTCCTGCGGGTCATTACCTTCCTGCTGGTCATTACCTTCCTGCTGGTCATTACCTTCCTGCTGGTCATTACCTTCCTGCTGGACATTGCCTTCCTGCTGGTCATTACCTTCCTGCTGGTCATTACCTTCCTGCTGGTCATTACCTTCTTGCTGGTCATTACCTTCCTGCTGGCCATTACCTTCCTACTGGTCATTACCTTCCTGCTGGGCATTACCTTCCTGCTGGCCATTACTTTCCTGCTGGTCATTACCTTCCTGCTAGACATTACCTTCCTGCTGGTCATTACCTTCCTGCTGGCCATTACCTTCCTGCTGGTCATTACCTTCCTGTTGGCCATTACCTCCCTGCTGGCCATTACCTTCCTGCTGGCCATTACCTTCCTGCTGGCCATTACCTTCCTGCTGGTCATTACCTTCTTGCTGGTCATTACCTTCCTGCTGGCCATTACCTTCCTGCTGGCCATTACCTTCCTGCTGGCCATTACCTTCCTGCTGGCCATCACCTTCCAGCTGGTCATTACCTTCCTGCTGGACATTACCTTCCTGCTGGACATTGCCTTCCTGCTGGTCATTACCTTCCTGCTGGCCATTACCTTCCTGCTGGTCATTACCTTCCTGCTGGTCATCACCTTCCTGCTGGTCATCACCTTCCAGCTGGTCATTACCTTCCTGCTGGTCATTACCTTCCAGCTGGTCATTACCTTCCTGCTGGTCATTACCTTCCTGCTGGTCATTACCTTCCTGCTGGTCATTTCCCGGGGCGTGTGACTAGCGCAGATTACACTAGTTTAAGTTGACCTTACTTTCTAACACATTTGCATAGAAATATTTTCCTGGATGCAACCTACAACAATATATTTTTTTCCTGCTAGATAGGCAGGAAAACATTATCCTATGTAACAGAAAACATTCTCCTGTGTTTCACAGGAGCCGAAATTCACATTCCATCTATCGACTGTGAGACAAACAGTCTCAGCAGAGAGAGCTACTTTGCACCAAAGGAAGTTACAGTGGACAGGAAGATAAAGTGGGACATGTGGAGGGGAGGGTAGAGATACAATGGACTAAGTAAGTAGCACTGATAAGGCAGCTGGTCCAAACATTATGGGAGACAGTGAGGAATCAAAAGAGATGGATAGTGGACTATGGTTGAAGATAGAGAGTGATATGTAAAATGAAAGGGAAGACATCACGCATAAGATATGCTAAAAGATTGGAGTTAGGGTAGAGAGCAGGAACTATTAGCGTGTTACTGCCCGCACTACCATCTAGCTGGCTGAGGCTAAACTCCAGTTCCTGGGGTCTGATTTGCTTTAATTTCTACTCCTGTTAGTATTAACCTTACCTGGTTTGGGGTAAAGTTTGAAGAATCACTTCACCTGCACTCTTCTCGTGATCAGGAGAGTATTTCTGTTTATTGTATCTGATTTTCCTGGTTACTAGTAATGACATTGAAGTTGAATACCAACCTTTATCTTTCTTCAATGTTATACTTGTCTAACTTTATGTAACCAGTGATATTATTGTCAGCTCTGCTGCTGGCCTGGTCAACCAGTGTAGACGCTTGTGAACTGGAGCAAGATCTTCTCTACTGGACCAAGATCTCTGTCTACTGGACATAGTGGGACACTACAACTGCTTCTCTTTGAAATCTTAATTGTGGTTCTACAACCAAGTGGTGACAGGATTTTCCAGAACATAGGACGAACACCGCCACCCAGGATAACCTACACCATTTCTTCAAAACAGCAGGAGACCATCCTGGGTATTATATACTCCTGTCCTAACATCATAGTGGACCCACAGTAGCTAAGTTTTAGTTTTATTTAACTTTAATTAAAAGCCTTAGAAAATTATCTTATTATTATTCCTCAAGTTATTCGTTTATTTATTTTTTTCCATTCTTTTGTTCATGGGGAAGGCGTTCCCATGACAACATGTTGAAAATGATATGAAATGCAGACATGCTGATAAGTAAGACATGTGAGAAATGATATGTGATACCGATAAGATGTGGAAAAAGACACTTGTGGAAAAAGACACTTGTGGAAAAGACACTTGTGGAAAAGACACGTTTTGCCACAAGTCTTCTTCAGTCCTAATGATTGAAGAAGTCACTCTTGGCGAAACGTTTCTTCTAATAAATGTCCTGAACTGTACATGATTGTGCTTTTCCACAAGACACATGTGCAACAATTGGGTATCTTTGTTGAAACGTTTCGCCTACGCTGTAGGCTTCTTCAGTCAAATACAGAGAATGGATTAAAGTGTCGAGGTAAAGATGATGTAATCAGTCCATTAGCATTGTAGAAATAATTTAAGGTGGTCAGTCCCTCAGCCTGGAGAAGAGTTCAACTCCATGGTCTGGAACAATACGAAGCTGAAACCTGAGACTGGAACAGCATTAGGTAGGCAGTCAGTCAGTTGTTCCTCCCCATCACTACTAGTTTTGCATATCCAAACCACATTCTCACGTATTCATTACCCCCTCCCCCCCACCTACATTTATACTTTTAGCCCACACCAACGCCTAATATGCATAATAGTTATAATTATAACAAGGATTTTTAAAGGGGTGGACAGGTAAGCCAGTGGAAGGCCTCGGTCAAATGACCAAAAGCTCCAGCTGCGGGTCATCACATGACTAAGACCCGCGTCAGGAAACACTTGTCCTGTTTCCTGACAAATTTTATACTTACCTACCAATACCTATTTCTCTCCCAATTCCCCAATCACTTTCTTTACAATTATAGCCTGAACGACCTATTCCCCAATACAACCTTCCACATCTTTCCACGCCCATCCATACTACCTATCCAAAATCCCCCCATACTGTCCTAAAAACTCTACAGTTCTCGTCCCCCCCCACTCTCCCAACACTCTACAAAGTCTACAATATCACTGCTCATCAGATGATGGACTTGTTTACTCAGAAATGCAGAGAAGCCAATGAAAAAAATCATGGCAGTAGCAGAGGAGAGGGTGAACTACAAAGACAAGTCATGGTTCAATAAACATTCTATGAAAGCAAAAAATGGAGAACAAAGAGAGCATGGGAAAAATTTCATGACAAAAGGAACAGAAGCAGAGAGCAGTAAAGAATGACCAGGAATAAATACATTAAAATCAGGAGGGAGCCAGAAAAAAAAAATGTCAAAATTACATAAGAGTTGAGGCTGCTATGAGTGCCTCCGTCCTATGATGTTAAGATACTGGCATCACAGTAGTGACACCAGTATCTTAATATCTTAGGACGGAGTATATATGTAAGATCAGTATATATATGTATATACTCTAAAATTGGTAATGAACGAGTGTAACTATTCAGCAGCATAATAGAGATTCGAATAATTGGTTGTCTATTACCAACCTGTAGTTTTAACTCACTACACATGTATGTACATAGCAAAACCTTGTTACACACACATCATGTTTCTCCCTCACTTCCCTTCCTCTATGCTCCTGTTAATTCCATCACCCTACCCTTCGTCTCTCTTCCACCTTCCCCGCCCCTTCATCTCGTCTGGCTTTCCTCCCTCCTCATCTCTGACCTTCCCTCCATCCTTCCCTCCATCCTTCCCTCCATCCTTCCCTCCCATCACTACACTCACTCACACTCTTGTAGTCTAACATTTTCTTATATGTGAAACATTTGTTTGATTCAATGGCGGAGCTGCAGGATCCAGCCAGCCCTTAAACCTCTGTTGTATTGTGCTCGTCAAGGATGCTGTTTGTCTCTTATTTTTTTTGCAGGGCAGCGAGGAAAGTAATTGGAGAACTCTCTCTGTCTCTGTCTCTGTCTCTGTCTCTGTCTCTGTCTCTCTCTCTCTTCTCTCTCTCTCTCTCTCTCTCTCTCTCTCTCTCTCTCTCTCTTCTCTCTCTCTTCTCTCTCTCTCTTCTCTCCCTCTCTCTCTCTTCCTCTCCCCCGTAACTCTATCCTTTTCTTCGTTAAACGCACGGGGTAATTCTCTTCACTTGTTTGTGTATCCATCGTGCTCCGCACTTTCTTCCTCCCTCTCACGTGTCTTCACCTGTGTTCTGGTCCCTTTCAAGTATTATTTTTCAGTGGTGTCCAGTAACACTTGGAACCTCGCCATTTATCCTCTTTCGTTCTCGTATGGTCAAGTCCTCTCTATGTTGTTACGTCTCAGTAATTTTTTTAAAGTGTTCATTGACGTTTCTTTTTGCAGGTGTATTTTCATATGTATTTTTTCCCATCAGGTTGTACTTACAGAAGTGCTTCGTATTTTTAAAGCCGTTTTAACAAAATTAGCCGAATGCAAATTCTCTTACTATAACTCCAGTGAAAATCAGGATAAAACTTAACTATATTAGGTTAATTTTAGTAATGTTAGGTTAAGTTTAAGGGTTAATGTAAAAATATAAATTTTCATATGTTAATTTATATAAATATAGTATATATCAGTACACAAGACAACATTTACAAAATATTATATTTTTAAGGCAGTTTAGCTTGTTTGAGCGACTTTGATAACTAAGAACGAGTATACATATATTATCATTAGTCTTCATTTGCATATGTGGTTAAATGTATTACCTCTATGTTGCATTTGTGACCTATAGGTTACCTGTAGTCACTTCCGGAGGTCATCGCCTCAACGGCCTGGTTCCAGACCTGAGCTTCCTAGTTGCTGGTCTGATCGATCAGGCTGTTGGTGCTTGTCGCCCGAAGCCATTCGTATGCACCATAGCCCAGCTGATCAGGAACTGATTTGAGGAACCTGCCGAGTTCTCTCTGCTCTTCATGGGAGGTATGTTGCGCCGTCTGCCAAGACTCCTGTGTTTATTAATAGTGATTTCGGCATGCAGA
The DNA here is from genome assembly GCA_009830355.1 of Cherax destructor. NCBI lineage: Eukaryota > Metazoa > Arthropoda > Malacostraca > Decapoda > Parastacidae > Cherax > Cherax destructor. The sequence continues at coordinate 8,691 of WNWK01004999.1, read as the reverse complement.
TCTCCCAAAAATCTTTCATTTGTGGATTATCATGTATCTTTCTCACCTATGTTCTAAGGAGTACAGTTTAAGGGATTTCAGGCGTTCCAAGTAATTTAGGCGCTTAACTGAGATTACATTTTAGATCTCTGCTACTTCGCCTGCCTTTGAAGGTGGCTGTTAGGACACAATATTCCAACCTAGAGAGAACACGTGACTTGAGTATTATCATTGGCTTGGCATTTCTTATTCTGAAAATTCTAGTTTTATAGCCTATCATTTCCTGACAGCACAATATCGTTGTGCTCCTAGAAAATAAAATCGTCTAACATTATTATTGCTCCCAGTCTCTCACATTAGACTTCTGCTCTATTGAGTGATCTGAATTTGTCTTATACTTTGATCTTGCTTTGATTTCCTCAATTCTCCCGTAACATAGGAACGAAATTTGTTTTTATTGAACATCATATTGCTGTCATGGTTTATGGTTCATGGTTGTGAGTAGCCCACTGGAACACTTGGCTGATATCACCCTGGAACCTCTATGGAGGCCACTCTCATGCAGATTATAGTATTATCTGCAAATGATTATACAGTGCTACGATTTTTGACCCGGTCTATGACAGATATGAGAATGAGAAAAAGAAGTGGGGGTGGGAGAGGGGGGTTATCGTCCCTGGGGGACCATTACTCCTCTCTGATTTTACTCTGTTTATATTCATACCTTTCAACCATTCTGTAATATGGAGAGTAGAAGTGGGCCGCAGAATTTAAGCGAGGTCTTACTAGCATTACCAAATAATAATACATATAATCATGGGAGTTCTTTCTAATATTTTTATTTTGTCTTGCTGCAATTTATCAAATAGTTACTTACGTTTCTCACATAGATGTTTACATTTCTCACATAGTTACTTACATTTCTTATATATTTACTTGTGTTTCTCACAAACTGATTTTCTGCCAGACTCTGAGGTAAAAGAACATTGAATATATGAATGTGAACTCATAAAATGAGTCTACACGTTTCTATAAACACATTAAGGTAAACAGCAGTGCCCCTTTGAGGACAAAACATTATAGTGTTTAGAGTAGTGCAATGCCATATTAAACATGGGTACTCCCTGAGCCATTACTGGGAACTTCCATACTTAAGAACATAAGAAATTAAGAAAGAAGGAACACTGCAGCAGGCCTACTGGCCCATGCGAGGCAGGTCCAAGTCTCCTACCGGCTTAAGCCAATGACCCTTCCTAGTCAGGTTAGGTCACATCCACTTAATTAAGGAGGACGGCATCAGACCTATTAGTACAAGCTAGTCAGGTCCAACTCACACCCACTCATGTATTTATCTAACCTATTTTTAAAACTACACAACGTTTTAGCTTCTATAACGGTACTCGGGAGTTTATTCCACTCATCCACAACTCTATTACTAAACCAGTGCTTTCCTATATCCTTCCTGAATCTGAATTTTTCCATACTTCGCCGCACAAGGTAATTTCTTAGTGACTGAAAGAGTGAATGTGGAAGAGAGTCAGTAAGACCGATATATAGAGTTTCACTAGCGATTTTTTGTTAAGTACAACAACAACCTTGCAAACTATTCACAGTGCGTAGAAGTCAAATCAGGACACGGGTGGGACTTGTCCCACCCGTGAGTCAGCGCATAGCATATAAGACACATAAGCAGTATAATGTGATCCTTTATTGACAACGTTTCGCCCACGCAGTGGGCTTTATCGAGTCACAGACAGATCTACCGATAAAGCCCACTGCGTGGGCGAAACGTTGTCAATAAAGGATCACATTATACTGCTTATGTGTTTATTTTTCCATTGTGTCGGTATTTTATACCATTTATTTGCATAGCATATAAATAAAAAAGTAGTGGGATGCACCTGGTGGATAAACAGCAGGAAGCTGCTGCCAGATGTCACAGGAGTCATAAGCTAATTAAAGTTCATCTATCAGTTATCTGAGGTGTAAATAGTGGTAGTCAAATGTGAGGCAGCTGACAGCTCATAGTGAAGTGCATATATTTAAAAAAATAGTAGTACAGTGATTGGCGAAGGGCTTTTAAGTAGCCATCTAGCCATTACGGTGATATTCCCTTCACTTCAGGGTAACAAATTCATAAACATAAGAAAAGGTGATAAACAGTGATACTAAATAGTGAGATAAATCCTAGAATTAGAGTAGTAGCATGTGTGTGGACAGCCATATCCTAAGTGTTTTGCAGGTAAGGAAGAAGGGCGCAACAAACCTCCCTTCATCCCATACACCTCCCTCAGTCAGGGGGAGAGGTGGCCCCTTCTGTCTTCAGGCAAATCCACGGTCCTGCCCACCTTCACCCCCTCGACCTGTTTCCACTCACCGCCCATATCTGCCGTCCACCCCCACCCATTCACCCGCCTACCCACCGCAAGCAGGCCTCCACAAACCCTGGCTACCACCCATACCACTACCACTCCATTCTGCCGCTTCTGTCACTACACCACTGTGCTGTAAGTCTGCCACACTTGTTGCAAATCCAGACTCAGCTTTTTAGACATGGTGTTTGGACAAGCTTTAGTCACATGTAACCCTTCTTGTTTTTTTTCCCCAGGAGTTTTCCCACACATTCTACAAGTATTCCTGTATGCCATCCTGCTAGTATCCTATCAACAATCTGGAATAGCCCACAAATCCTAACTGAAACCTAAGCGTACCTAAATATCTAGTAACTCCTCACCTTAGGCACACGTAAATGTATTATTCCTCTAGTATGCTTGTTATAATGCTTCACTATTTTTGGTCATTCTGTTTCAGTACTATTTTGTTGAGCTTTATAGACAGGCGGTTAAGAGAACAAGTATACTAGAGGAATACATTCAGGTTGATCTGGCCCTGATCCACCAGGAGGCCGGTTATGGACGGGACCGCGGGGGCGCTGATCTCCGGAAACCCTCCAGGTAGACTCCAGGTAGGGGGAGGAATTACTAGATACCTAGGTAACACTTAGGTTTGAGCTAGAATTTGTAGGCTATCCCAGAATGTTCATGGAATACTAACAGGATGGCATACCAAAAATACTTGTAGAATGTGTGGATGAGTCATGAGGAAAAGAGCAAGGAGGGTTACATGTGACTAATGCTTATCCAAACACCGTCTCTTGTGCAAGAGTAAACACTGCTTCCATAAATGACATTAATCCGAAGAAGTGTTTCTGGATTTCAACAAGGATATGAAGTTTAGCACAGGATTCAGAAAAGAACTAAGAAGGGTACTGAAGAGAGTAATTAGGACAGAGGGCTTCTCTTAAATACACAGTTAGAGGAATCAGGAACCATCAAACCCAAGGGGACGACTTCCTCAGAGCGAGAATGTGAGAGAAAAGTCATTAATGACAATGTTGAAGTGTGTTCAGAGGACACTAACAGCTCATGCACTCAGCCTCAGGCCCAGACTCGTGGAACTGTGTTCATTAAGAACTACAAGAAACCCTTTCGCGTGCCCTAAGTATATTATGGAGAAGGAGCTTAGACATGGGCGAAATTCCAGTCACTAAAAACAACGGATATAGCCCAACTTCATAAAGGTGGCAGCAAAGTATTAGCTAAGAACTATAGACCAATAGCTCTAAGGTTCCACATCATAAAAATCTTTGAAAGAGTGCTAAGAAGCACGATTGCAAACCATATGGATTCCCAAAAACTACACAATCCAGGGCAACATGGGTTCAGGGCAGGTCGCTCCTGCCTCTCGCAACTACTGGGTCACTATGATATGGTCTTGGATGCACTGGAAGAAAAACAGAATGCAGATGTAATATTCACAGACTTTGCAAAGCCTTTGGCAAGTGTGATCATGGTATAATAGCGCACAAAATACGTGCTAAAGAAATAACTGGCAAAGCGGGAAGATGGATCTTCAACTTCCTAACCAATCGAACACAAAGAGTAGTGGTAAACAGGGTTAAATCAGAAGCTGCCATAGTGAAAAGCTCTTTTCCACAAGGCACAGTACTCGCCCCATCCTGTTCCTCATCCTCATATCAGACATAGACAGAGATGTAATCCACAGCACCGTGTCATCCTTTGCAGATGATACTAGGATCTGCATGAGACTGTCATCTATTGAGGACACTGTTAATCTCCAAGAAGATATAAACCAAGTTTTCCAATGGGCAACGGAAAACAATATGATGTTCAATGAAGACAAATTCCAACTACTCCGTTATGGAAAACTGGAGGAAATAATAACTAGAACTGAGTATACTACAAACTCTGATCATACAATAGGGAGGAAAAATAATGTGAGGGACCTGGGAGTGGTAATGTCTGAGGATCTCACTTTCAAGGATCACAACAGTGCCACGATCACAACTGCAAAGAAAATGATAGAATGGATAATGAGAACGTTCAAAACAAGAGATGCCAAGCCAATGATGATCCTTTTCAAATCATTTGTTCACGCAAGATTGGAATATTGCTGTACATTAACATTTCTGTTCAAAGCAGGTGAAACTGCAGATTTAGAGAATGTACAGAGAACCTTTACTGCATATATAAGTTCTATCAAACACCTCAACTACTGGGAACGTTTGGAAGCACTTGACTTGTACTCACTGGAACGCAGGCGAGAGAGATATATCATAATCTACACTTGGAAAATCCTAGAAGGAATGGTCCCGAATCTGCACACAGAAATCACTCTCTACGAAAGTAAAAAACTGGGCAGGCGATGCAAAATACCCCCAATGAAAAGTAGGGGCGCCACTGATACATTAAGAGAAAACACCATAAGTGTCCGGGGCCCAAGACTGTTCAACAGCCTCCCACCATGCATAAGGGGAATTACCAATAGACCCCTGGCTGCCTTCAAGAGGGAGCTGGACAGATACTTAAAGTCGGTGCCGGATCAGCCGGGCTGTGGTTCGTACGTTGAACTACATGAGGCCAGCAGTAATAACCTGGTTGATCAGGCACTGATCCACCGGAAGGCCTGGTCGTGGACCGGGCCGCGGGGGCATTGATCCCCGGAATACCCTCCAGATAGACTCCAAATAGCTTGATCGATCAGGCTAGCAACCAGGAGAGCTGATCTAGAAGCGAGCCGCGGGGGCGGTGACCTCCAGATGCGACTCCAGGTAAACTTCAGGTGTTCTTAATTTAAAGACAAGCACTTTATTTTCTTCCAACACTTAGCTTTAGATTTCTGTTAAACAGAAGTTTTAAACTTTCTCTCTCACATCTGGTTAAGTTCTACTTTTGTTTGTACGTGTATTATAAGTCTATTGTGAATTATCCTCTTCCTGATATTTCTTTCTTTGCCTCTCCTCCACAATTCTCCTCCATCCAGTGTTCCTTTCCACCTCCCTCCCCATCCCTTCCAGCCCAGTCCCCTTCCTCTCCCAGTCCTCTTCCACCCTCAGTCCCCTTCCCCCTAAGGAGACTCCTAACCCCCCCCCCCACCCACCCAGCCTCGTGTTTGGGTATACGCATGGTATGGCCGCAGATCATTGAGACGCGTATAACTAGCAATAAATTGCGAGTTGCGTAAGTTTCCCCTACGCATAAAAACCCAAATTTAAACCCATGTTGGTTCTCGTCCCCCCCTCCCATCCCGCCCCCTTCCCCTTCCCTGCATCCTCCCTCCCTTCTCATGTCTCCCAGGGGATGTTAGCTTTGTAACTACCAGCGGACTCACAGGGGAATAAGAGGAGAGTGTGTGTGTGTGAAAGAGAGTGTGGAGAGAGAGAGAGAGAGAGAGAGAGAGAGGGAGGAAGAGAGAAGAAGGGAAGGGAGGGTCTCAGAAAAGAAGACTCACAAAGATGAGCAATGGATCTAATAATGCTTGTGGTGCAAAAGAAAAAACAGCGTAGTGTGGAACTCCTGACTTGCTCTGAAATTTTCAACTACTCTCTCTCTCTTCTCTCTCTCTCTCTCTCTCTCTCTCTCTCTCTCTCTCTCTCTCTCTCTCTCTCTCTCTCTCTCTCTCTCTCTCTCTCTCTCTTTTTGCCTCTTTCACTCTCTCTCTTTCAAAAAAGCACACACACACACACACACCCACTCACAGACACACACACACACACACACACACACACACACACACACACACACACACACACAAGAAGGGGTGGGTTGATTGCATTTTCTGGACTGCAGGAAGGCCTTCGACACAGTTCCTCATATGAGATTAGTAAAGAAGTTGGAAGACCAAGCGTGTATAACAGGAAGGGCACTGGAATGGATCAGGGAATACCTCACAGGAGGCAACAACGGGTCATGGTGCGTGATGAGGTATCACAGTGGGCGCCGGTGACGAGCGGTGTACCGCAGGGGTCAGTCCTAGGACCAGTGCTATTCTTGGTTATGTGAATGACATGACGGACGGGATAGACTCAAAGTGTCCCCTCTTCGCAGATGATGTGAAATTAATGAGGAGAATACATCGGATGAAGACCAAGCAGGACTTCAAAGAGACCTGGACAAGCTTGACATCTGGTCTCAACTGGCTTCTCGAATTTAACCCACACCAAATCCAAAGTCATGAGGATCGGAGAAGGGAAAAAGACCGCTGACAGAGCACAGGCTAGGTGGACAAAGACTACAAACCTCATCAAAAGGAGAAAGATCTTGGGGGTGAGTATAACGCCAAGCACGTCTCCGGAAAACACATCAACCAGATAACCGGAGCATATGGGCGACTGGCAAACCCTAAGTTGCGTTCCGTTTTAACAAAATCGTTGAACTGTTTCCCGTTATCAGGCCCATACTAGAGTATGCAGCACCAGTCTGGAACCCACACCTGGTCAAGCACGTCAAGAAATTGAAAAGTGCAAGGTTTGCGACAGGTTAGTTCCCAGCTCAGGGGAATGCCATATGAAGAAAGGTTGGGGGAAATAGGACTAACAACCTGGAGGACAGAAGGGTTAGAGGAGACATGATAACGACATATAAAATACTGCAGGGAATCGACAAGGTAGATAGTGACAGGATGTTCCAGAGGGAACACAGAAACAAGGGGACACAACTGGAAGCTGAAGATTCAGATGAGTCAAAGGGATGTTAGGAAGCATTTCTTCAGCCCAGAGTAGTCAGGAAGTGGAATAGTCTAGAGAAAGACATATAGGCAGGAACCATACACAGTTTTAAGACAAGGTATGATAAAGCTCATGGAGCAGGGGGAGCAGAGACCCAGTAGCGGACAGCGAAGAGGCGGGGCCAGGGCTGAGTCTCGACCCCTGCAATTACAATTAGGTGAGTACAATTAGGTGAGTAAACATACAAACTCCTCTTATTCCCCTCTCTCTTTTTTTTCCCTCCCTTTCCTTCTCCCTCTCTAGTCACTTTTTGGCGTGAAAAACCCACTAACAATAAAAACCCCGTTACAGCACACTGAGGGCCTTTTCTGGGAAGGGAGTCTTGGTGCAGTCTAAACTTAGTCCACAACAGCTTGTAAATCAGTGACTCACCCCAAAGAGATAACAGCTTCTTTGACCTAATCCTCCGAAAAAAAGAGGCTTTTCAAACAACTCCAGGGAAGGAAAGCTCAGAAACAGCGATCGCAAAAATCCACTCGTTCTTTTTTTTTTCCGGGGGGAGATAACAAGGACAACGCAGCTGATTTCTGACTGCCATTCAGCAGAAGAGGGCTCAGAGCCCTGTGGGGCCCTGTAGGGGGTTTAAATTTTCAATATGATAATTGAGTCACCGACAAATCAGGATGGGGAAAAGAGAAAAAAGGAAGGGGGAAAAAGGGGGTTTATATATTTTTTAAATATATATATATATATATATATATATATATATATATATATATATATATATATATATATATATATATAATATAGGGTCCACCTCTTAAAATTTGGGAAAAACCTGAAGTGGGGAAAATTAGGGGTATTTGGTTTTTCCCCCTTTTAAATTTCCCTTCCTTCCCCCCTTTTTATTTTTTTTTTTTTAAAAAATTTTTTATTACATAATCTTAAAAATTTAAAAAAATTTTTAAAAAGGGATATACATCAGGGTGGGGAGCATTTAAAAATATTGTGGACCATTAACTAGTGAAGACGTTCGGGCTCTCTGTCAATCTGAAGAAGATGTCCCCCTCTTGAGCTACTCTACCCAGCTGAAGGAAGAATGAGGGGAAGCTTGAGATACAGCGACTGATAAAAACAAGAGGATTGTGTAATCCTCCTGTAAAAATCCCAACAAGGAAAGGAACCTGGACAGTGGCTAAAACGCATGGGACAAAGTTAAGGTCAGAGGACGGGGGAGAGGTAGAAACAACGAAGACCCAGGAGAATTTTGTGGAAAATCGAACCCATTCTCCGTGCTACCCGATGAATGTAGTTGACTTCTGGGAGGTCACGACGAAAGAACAAAGGAAGTAAAAACATTGTTGTTGTTGGGGCAGTCAGGTTAGGTATATGGAAGGGCTTTTGTTTTTGATAGGAGTAGGAGACAGAGGTTTGCTTTTGGGGCTGGGTGGAGGATATTGTTAGCCCGGCGACATCATGAGAGGTAATGGGAGTAATCCTATTATTTTCAGTGCTGGAGGCAACGATGTTGGCAGACGTAGGAGTGAGGACCTGACTAGCAGGTTTGGTCAGCAATAGACATAATTAGGAAGAAGGGGGGAACCCGTCATATGTGGTATTTTCCAAAGAGGGGTTAAAGAATGGTGTCCAGGGCAATTGGGCAATTGCTGGCTGGACAAATACTG
>WNWK01004998.1:55000-128814 GCA_009830355.1 Cherax destructor | reverse complement strand
AGTCATGAAGATTGGGAACGTCAAAGAAGACCCCAGACAGGGTACAGGCTAGGAGGGGGGCCAAAGACTGCAAACCTCGCTCAAGAAAAAGGATCTTCTAGTGAATATAATACCGAACACGTCACCGGAGGTTCATCAACAAATAACTGCTGCAGCATATGGGCGACTGGCAAACTTAACAATAGCATTTCGATGCCTGGTAAAGAATAATTCAAGACTCTACACCGTGTATGTCAGGCCCATATTGGAGTATACAGCACCAGTATGGAACCCACACCTGGTCAACCACGTCAAGAAATTAGAAAGGGCAAAGGTTTGCAACAAGACTAGTCCCGGAGCTAAGGGGTATGTCCTACGATGAGAGATTGGAAAATCAGCCTGACGACACTGGAGGACAAGAGGGATAGGGGACACATGATAACGACATATAAATTATTGAGAGGAATTGACAGGGTGGATAGGAACAAGACGTTTCAGAGATGGGACACACCAACAAGGGAACACAACTGGAAGTTGAAAACTCAGATGAGTCACAGGGTTCTTAGGAAGTATTTCTTCAGCCATAGAGTGGTATGGCGGAGGCAGGATCTATACATACTTTCAAAAAGAGATACGACAAAGCTCATGGAGCAGGGAGAGTGGACCTAGTAGCGACCAGCGAAGAGGCGAGACCAGGAGCTATGACTCGACCCCTGCAACAACAACTAGGTGAGTACACACACACACACTGTATCTCTCAGCGTCTGCAGCCAATTAATGATAAGGTTTGGTTAAATTATCTGTCAGTCTCACACAATGATTGATGTTGTCGCTGCTGCTGCTACTGCTGCTGCTGCTGCTACTGCTGCAACAACAACAGCACGCTAGCTGCTGTAACTGCTACTGCTCTGCTAGCAACAACAACAGCAGCAGCAACGCAGCAAGCAGCAACAGCAACAGCTGTTTAACAACAACGCTGCTCTTCGCTGCACAGCACAACAGCCAACAGACAACACAGCAGCAACAGACTGCTGTTGGCAACCACAGCACAGCAACAACAACAACAGCAACTCTGTGCAAGCAACACTGCAAGCAGCAGCAACAACAGCAACAGCACGCAACAACAGCTGCTGTTTGGCAACCCAACAGCAACGCAGCAACAGCAGCAGCTGCTGCTCAACACTGCAGCAACCTGCTAACAACTGTGTTGCACAGCACAGCCAGCAACAGCAGCAACAGCACCAGCAGCTAACTAACAATGCTCTGCAGCAGCTGCCAGCTGCTGCTACAGCTTTGCAACAGCAACAACAGCAACAGCAGCAACCCAAAACTGCGCAACAGCTGCTCTTAGCAACAGCTGCTGTTACAGCACAATGCAACAGCAGCAACAGCACAGCTGCTGTGGCAACAGCACTGCCCGCAGCAACAGCAGCAACAGCAGCTGCTGCCTAACAACAGCAACAACAGCAACAGCCTGCTTTAACACACAGCAACGCTGCTGTGCAACGCTACGCTGCCAACAGCAACGCTAGCCAGCAGCAGCAGCCAGCAACAGCAGCAACAGCAACTGCTGAGGCAGCAGCAGCTGCCAGCAACAGACAACAGCAGCTGCAAACAACAGCAGCTAGGGCAGCAGCAACAACAGCTGCTGCTGTAACTGCGGCAAGCAGGCAAGCAGCAGCAACGTGCTGCTGTTGGCAACAGCAACAGCAACAGCCCGCAACAACAGCAAGCAGCGCTGCAAGCAAGCAACGCACAAGCTGCTGGGAACAGCAGCAGCAACAGCAACAGCCCGCAACAGCGGCAACCGCGTCAACGCTAGCAGCAAGCAGCAACAACAGCCAGCAGCCAGCAACAGCAGCTGGCAACGCCTGTTGCGCAACAACAGCAACAGCAGCAACAGCAGCAAGCAGCAAGCAACAGCAACAGCAAGCCCGCAACCTGCTAACACAACGTTGGCTGCAAGCAACAGCCCAGCAACATGCTGTTGGCAACAGCTGCTGTTCAACTAACACTGCTACTAGCCGTTGCTGCTGCAGCAGCAGCAACAACAGCAGCAGCTGCTGTTTGGCAACAACTGCTGGCAACAGCAACGCTGTGAACAGCAACAGCACAACAGCTCTTGGCAACGCGCAACAGCAACAACAGCAACAGCAGCTGCCAGCAGCGCAACAGCAACCAGCCGAGCGGCAGCAACAAAGCACAACAGCAGCTGCAGCAACGCTAGGCGCAACACAGCAACACATGCTTGTCAGCGCAGCTTTGCTGTTTGCACACAGCAGCAACAGCTGCTGCAACTGCTGCTGTTGCAACAGCAACTGCTGCCAAGCAACAACAGCAGCAACAGCAACAGCTGCAACAAAGCAGCAGCAGCAACAACACGCAGCCAACAGCAACAACAGCAACGCTGCCAACAGCAGCAGCAGCAGCAACGGGACAGCAACAGCAACAACGCAGCAGCAACAACGGCAACAACAGCTGCGCAAGGCACAGTTTGCACAGCACCAGCAACAGCAACAACAGCTGCTGGCAACTGCTGTTTGGCCAACAGCTGTTAGCAGCAACAGCAGCAGCTGCTGCTTAGCAAGCAACAGCAGCAACAACAGCAACGCTGCATGCATTCCAACAGCTGCTAGCAGCACGCTGCGCAACCAGCAACTGCTGCGCAGCAGCAACGCTGCTGCAACAGCAACAGCTGCTGTTGTTTTTGTTGCTGCTGCTGTTTTTGTTGCTGCTGCTGTTTTTGATGCTGCTGTTTTTGATGCTGCTGCTGTTTTTGTTGCTGCTGCTGTTTTTGATGCTGCTGCTGTTTTTGTAGCTGCTGCTGTTTTTGATACTGCTGCTGTTTTTGTTGCTGCTGTTGTTTTTGTTGCTGCTGCTGTTTTTGATGTTGCTGCTGTTTTTGTTGCTGCTGCTGTTTTTGATGCTACTGCTGTTTTTTATGCTGCTGCTGTTTTTTATGCTGCTGCTGTTTTTGTTGCTCCTGTTGTTTTTGATGCTGCTGTTTTTGATGCTGTTGTTTTTGATGCTGCTGTTGTTTTTGATGCTGCTGTTTTTTTTGCTCCATGCTGTTGGCTTGATAAACAGCAACACATCAAAATAAAGACCATCATAAGGTAATAATTATCTTGATAGTATCGTAATTACTGACAGCATTACTAACAGCATCACTAATAGTAGTCAAACTATTGGTCATCATTATTACCACTAGCATACATAAATGCTCACATAATCCATACATACATGCTCACATAGTCTCCTTACATACATGCTCACATACTCCATACATACATGCTCACATGTCTCATACATACTGCTACATATATACTCATGCTCCATGTCTCCATATATACATGCTCACATACTATATCATGTCACTGTGCTGTCTATCTGATATGCTCTTCATGTTCCATATATACATGCTCCTATGACTCTCTTATGCTCACATGTCTCTTATACTGCTCACATGTCTCCATACATACATGCTACATAGTTCCTTACATACATGCTCACATGTCTCTCATACATGCTCCTGTTCCTATACTGCTGCTTTATCTCATACATACTGCTCTGTCTCTTATCTGCTACATGTTCCTTAATACATGCTCATGCTCTCATACTATATGCTCTACATGTTCTGATACATGCTCACATAGCTTATACATACATGCTCATAGTTCTTTCATGCTCATGTTTTACATGCTCCATTTCATGCATACATGCTCACTGTCTTCTTACATACATGTCACATGTCTCATATATGCTTACATAGTTCATCTACATGCTCAATAGCTCTCATTTACATGCTCACATAGTTCATACATACATGCTCACATATTCATACATACATGTCACATACTCATCAATGCTCACATAGTCTCTTACATACATGTCACATGTCTCTTCATCATGCTCACTAGTCTCATACATACATGCTCACATAGTCTCATAATACATGCTCACATACTCATACATACATGCTCACATAAGTCTCCATACATACATGCTCACATACTCATACATACATGCTCACATACTTCATACATACATGCTCACATAGTCTCCATACATACATGCTCACATACTTCATACATACATGCTCACATACTCCATACATACATGCTCACATAGTCATACATACATGCTCACATAGTCTCCATACATACATGCTCACATACTCATACATACATGCTCACATAGTCTCCATACATACATGCTCACATAGTCTCCATACCATACATACATGCTCACATAGTCTCTATACATACATGCTCACATACTCCATACATATATGCTCACAGTCTCCATACATACATGCTCACATAGTCTCCATACATACATGCTCACATAGTCTCTATACATAAATGCTCACATACTCCATACATACATCCTCACATACTTCATACATACATGCTCACATAGTCTTTATACATACATGCTCACATACTACATACATACATGCTCACATAGTCTCCATACATACATGCTCACATAGTCTCCATACATACATGCTCACATAGTCTCCATACCATACATACATGCTCACATAGTCTCTATACACACATGCTCACATACTCCATACATACATGCTCACAGTCTCCATACATACATGCTCACATAGTCTCTATACATACATGCTCACATACTCCATACATACATGCTCACATAGTCTCCTTACATACATGCTCCCATAGTCTCCATACATACATGCTCACATACTTCATACATACATGCTCACATAGTCTCCATACATACATGCTCACATAGTCTCCATACATACATGCTCACATAGTTTCCTTACATACATGCTCACATAGTCTCCATACATACATGCTTACATAGTCTCCATACATACATGCTCGCATACTCCATACATACATGCTCACATACTCCATACATACATGCTCACATACTCCATACATACATGCTCACATAGTCTCCTTACATACATGCTCACATAGTCTCCATACATATATGCTCACATAGTCTCCATACATACATGCTCACATACTCCATACATACATGCTCACATACTTCATACATACATGCTCACATACTTCATACATACATGCTCACATAGTGTCTATACATACATGCTCACATACTCCATACATACATGCTCACATAGTTTCCATACATACATGCTCACATAGTCTCCATACCATACATGCTCACATAGTCTCCATCCATACATGCTCACATAGTCTCCATACCATACATACATGCTCACATACTATCCATATATATATGCTCGCATAGTCTCCATACCATACATACAGGCTCACATACTCCATATATACATGCTATCATACATAAATGCTCACATATATGCATCACACATTTCCTCACATACATATATTCATACATGCTCACATACATACATCTATACATTAATGCATACATACTGTTCATACATATATATACATACACATGCACAAACACCATATCCACTCATACACACGCACATGCAAAATAACAAATGTAAAAGAAATAGTGAATTTCCAAACGCTTTCGTGATTTCTCACATTATCAGAGAGATTATATATATATATATATATATATATATATATATATATATATATATATATATATATATATATACACTTTCAATCACAGGTTCATACACAAGTTCATACAATCACAGGTCAACACAATCATGGGTTCATACACACACACACAGGTGTGAAAGACAGCAAATATAGTCCCAGTTTTTAGGCTGGCAGCACTAAACTACAGACCAGTGTCACTGACGTGAATAGTATGCAAAGTCATGGAGACTATAAGTAGAGTGGTGGAGTACCTAGAAAGGAATGAGATTCACGACACCCAGCACAGATTCAGGGACGGTAAATCCTGTGTCACAAATCTCCTGGAGTTCTATGACAAAATGACGGCGGTAAGGCAAGATTGAGAGGTGTGGGTAGATTGCATTTTCTTGGACTGTAAGAAGGCCTTTGACACAGTCCCACACAAGAGATTGTGCAAAAGCTGGAGGACCAGGCAGGTATAACAGGGAAGGCAGTACCTGTCTTAGGACTGGTACTGTTTCTGGTACATGTGAATGACATGACTCAGAAGTCATAGAATTGTCAGGAAGTGTAATAGTATGGAGAGTGATGTAGGGAAGGCAGGATCTATACATAGCTTTAAGAAAAGGTATGATAAGGCTCATGGAGCAGGGAGAGAGTGGACCTAGTAGCGACCACTGAAGAGGCGGGGCCAGGAGCTATAACTCGACCCCTGCAACCAGAGTTAGGTGAGTACACACATGTATTATATACACTACTGGAAGAGCAGGAAGGGGTAGGAAAGTGGATATATAAGTGGATACTTAATACATAGTGAAGGTATGGTAGTGTAAAGTAATTGTGAGGAAGTATGTGTTTGAGTGGGTACCGCTGACGAGTGGGGTCCCTCAAGAATCAGTGCTTGGATACTTTCTACTCCTGATGCTTGTGAACTGGTGCCTTGATACTGTTGAAGTAGTGTCTTGATGCTGGTGAACTGGTGCCTTGATACTGTTGAAGTAGTGTCTTGATGCTGGTGAACTGGTGCCTTGATACTGTTGAAGTAGTGCCTTGATGCTGGTGAACTGGTGCCTTGATACTGTTGAAGTGTGCCTTGATGCTGGTGAACTGGTGCCTTGATACTGTTGAAGTGGTGCCTTGATGCTGGTGAACTGGTGCCTTGATACTGTTGAAGTAGTGCCTTGATGCTGGTGAACTGGTGCCTTGATACTGTTGAAGTAGTGCCTTGATGCTGGTGAACTGGTGCCTTGATACTGTTGAAGTGGTGCCTTGATGCTGGTGAACTGGTGCCTTGATACTGTTGAAGTGGTGCCTTGATGCTGGTGAACTGGTGCCTTGATACTGTTGAAGTAGTGCTTGATGCTGGTGAACTGGTGCCTTGATACTGTTGAAGTGGTGTCTTGATGCTGGTGAACTGGTGCATACTGTTGAAGTGGTGCCTTGATGCTGTGAACTGTGCCTTGTACTGTTGAAGTAGTGCTTTGATGCTGGTGAACTGGTGCCTTGATACTGTTGAAGTGGTGCCTTGATGCTGGTGAACTGGTGCCTTGATACTGTTGAACTGGTGCCTTGATGCTGGTGCCTTGATACTGTTGAAGTAGTGCCTTGATGCTGGTGAACTGGTGCCTTGATACTGTTGAAGTAGTGTCTTGATACTGGTGAACTGGTGCCTTGATACTGTTGAAGTAGTGTATTGATACTGGTGAACTGGTGCCTTGATGCTGGTGAACTGGTGCCTTGATGTTGGTGAACTGGTGCCTTGATGTTGGTGAATTGGTGCCTTGATGCTGGTGAAGTACCTTGATGTCGGTGAAGTTGTACCTTGATACTTGTGAAGGGGTGCCTTGATGCTGGTGGAGTGGCACCTTCATGCTGAAGTGGTTCCATGATAGTGGCACCTTGATGCTGGTGACGGAATGTTTATTTACAGAATGGGATCTTTTTATTTCTTGAGTCAAACTGATGACCTTTCATTCCCCAGACGCTCTATGACCTTTCATTCCCCAGACGCTCTGTGACCTTTCGTTCTCCAGACTCTCTATGACCTTTCATTCCCCAGACGCTCTGTGACCTTTCATTCCCCAGACGCTCTGTGACCTTTCATTCTCCAGACGCTCTGTGACCTTTCATTTCCCAGACACTCTGTGACCTTTCATTCTCCAGACGCTCTATGACCTTTCATTCCCCAGACGCTCTTTGACCTTTCATTCCCCAGACGCTCTGTGACCTTTCATTCCCCAGACGCTCTATGACCTTTCATTCCCCAGACACTCTGTGACCTTTCATTCTCCAGACGCTCTATGACCTTTCATTCCCCAGACGCTCTGTGACCTTTCATTCCCCAGACGCTCTGTGACCTTTCATTCCCCAGACGCTCTGTGACCTTTCATTCCCCAGACGCTCTGTGACCTTTCATTCTCCAGACGCTCTGTGACCTTTCATTCTCCAGACGCTCTATGACCTTTCATTCCCC
Source organism: Cherax destructor (assembly GCA_009830355.1). Lineage (NCBI taxonomy): Eukaryota > Metazoa > Arthropoda > Malacostraca > Decapoda > Parastacidae > Cherax > Cherax destructor. Next base: position 120,834 of record WNWK01004998.1, on the reverse strand, counting down.
AGACGCTCTGTGACCTTTCATTCTCCAGACGCTCTATGACCTTTCATTCCCCAGACGCTCTGTGACCTTTCATTCTCCAGACGCTCTATGACCTTTCATTCCCCAGACGCTCTGTGACCTTTCATTCCCCAGACGCTCTATGACCTTTCATTCCCCAGACACTCTGTGACCTTTCATTCTCCAGACGCTCTATGACCTTTCATTCCCCAGACGCTCTATGACCTTTCATTCCCTAGACACTGTGACCTTTCATTCCCCAGACGCTCTGTGACCTTTCATTCCCCAGACGCTCTATGACCTTTCATTCTCCAGACGCTCTGTGACCTTTCATTCCCCAGACGCTCTGTGACCTTTCATTCTCCAGACGCTCTGTGACCTTTCATTCCCCAGACGCTGTGACCTTTCATTCTCCAGACGCTCTATGACCTTTCATTCATCAGACGCTCTATGACCTTTCATTCTCCAAACGCTCTATGACCTTTCATTCCCCAGACGCTCTGTGACCTTTCATTCTCCAGACGCTCTGTGACCTTTCATTCCCCAGACGCTCTATGACCTTTCATTCTCCAGACGCTCTATGACCTTTCATTCCCCAGACGCTGTGACCTTTCATTCTCCAGACGCTCTGTGACCTTTCATTCCCCAGACGCTCTGTGACCTTTCATTCCCCAGACGCTCTATGACCTTTCATTCCCCAGACGCTCTATGACCTTTCATTCTCCAGACGCTCTGTGACCTTTCATTCCCCAGACGCTCTGTGACCTTTCATTCTCCAGACGCTCTATGACCTTTCATTCTCCAGACGCTCTGTGACCTTTCATTCTCCAGACGCTCTGTGACCTTTCATTCCCCAGACGCTCTGTGACCTTTCATTCCCCAGACGCTCTATGACCTTTCATTCTCCAGACGCTCTATGACCTTTCATTCTCCAGACGCTCTATGACCTTTCATTCTCCAGACGCTATGACCTTTCATTCCCCAGACGCTCTGTGACGCTTTCATTCCCCAGACGCTCTATGACCTTTCATTCTCCAGACGCTCTATGACCTTTCATTCTCCAGATGCTCTGTGACCTTTCATTCCCCAGACGCTCTATGACCTTTCATTCTCCAGACGCTCTGTGACCTTTCATTCTCCAGACGCTCTATGACCTTTCATTCTCCAGACGCTCTATGACCTTTCATTCTCCAGACGCTCTGTGACCTTTCATTCTCCAGACGCTCTGTGACCTTTCATTCTCCAGACGCTCTATGACCTTTCATTCTCCAGACGCTCTGTGACCTTTCATTCTCCAGACGCTCTGTGACCTTTCATTCCCCAGACGCTCTATGACCTTTCATTCTCCAGACGCTCTGTGACCTTTCATTCTCCAGACCCTCTGTGACCTTTCATTCTCCAGACGCTCTATGACCTTTCATTCCCCAGACACTGTGACCTTTCATTCTCCAGACGCTCTATGACCTTTCATTCTCCAGACGCTCTATGACCTTTCATTCCCCAGACACTCTGTGACCTTTCATTCTCCAGACGCTCTATGACCTTTCATTCTCCAGACGCTCTATGACCTTTCATTCCCCAGACGCTCTGTGACCTTTCATTCTCCAGACGCTCTATGACCTTTCATTCTCCAGACGCTCTATGACCTTTCATTCTCCAGACGCTCTATGACCTTTCATTCTCCAGACGCTCTGTGACCTTTCATTCTCCAGACCCTCTGTGACCTTTCATTCTCCAGACGCTCTATGACCTTTCATTCCCCAGACGCTCTGTGACCTTTCATTCCCCAGACGCTCTGTGACCTTTCATTCCACAGACACTGTGACCTTTCATTCCCCAGACGCTCTGTGACCTTTCATTCCCCAGACGCTCTATGACCTTTCATTCTCCAGACGCTCTGTGACCTTTCATTCCCCAGACGCTCTGTGACCTTTCATTCCCCAGACGCTCTGTGACCTTTCATTCCACAGACACTGTGACCTTTCATTCCCCAGACGCTCTGTGACCTTTCATTCCCCAGACGCTCTATGACCTTTTAATGTTTATAATAATAGTATTATTCCCCGTGATTGGTCATTTAGCAGGACCAGCTGTTGGTGTGTAGATGTGAACTTAGGCTCGTGATTGGTTGATTAAATATTTGAACTGAGGTCGGTGATTGGTTGATCAACAAGTGGCCCTGTGTCGCAATACCTGCCACTGGCATAGGCTTGTGCTCGGGGTTGAGATAAATGTTTATATTTAAAATATTCTCCTGATAATTGTTGGATGTTTATTGTCCAATCCTCACACTGAAGCCACACCTGGCATGGCAGGCATCATGCTAGTGCCACACCTGGCATGACAGGCATCATACTAGTGCCACACCTGGCATGGCAGGCATCATACTAGCGCCACACCTAGCATGGCAGGCATCATGCTAGTGCCACACCTGGCATGGCAGGCATCATGCTAGTGCCACACCTGGCATGGCAGGCATCATGCTAGCGCCACACCTGGCATGACAGGCATCATACTAGTGCCACACCTGGCATGGCAGGCATCATACTAGCGCCACACCTGGCATGGCAGGTATCATACTAGCGCCACACCTGGCATGGCAGGCATCATACTAGCGCCACACCTGGCATGACAGGCATCATACTAGTGCCACACCTGGCATGACAGGCATCATACTAGCGCCACACCTGGCATGACAGGCATCATAATAGTGCCACACCTGGCATGACAGGCATCATACTAGTGCCACACCTGCCATGACAGGCATCATACTAGCGCCACACCTGGCATGGCAGGCATCATACTAGCGCCACACCTGATATGGCAGGCATCATACTAGCGCCACACCTGGCATGGCAGGCATCATACTAGCGCCACACCTGGCATGGCAGGCATCATACGAGTGCCACACCTGGCATGGCAGGCATCATACTAGCGCCACACCTGGCATGACAGGCATCATACTAGTACCACACCTGGCATGGCAGGCATCATACTAGCGCCACACCTGGCATGGCAGGCATCATACTAGTGCCACACCTGGCATGACAGGCATACTAGTGCCACACCTGGCACTCACCATCACTAAATTAAACCAGACATATATTAAACAAACTTCACATGCATCTCTCCAGTCTAATGTTAACAGTTAATTAACATGAAACGTTAAATTAAGTTTAGTTTTTAATCTTATTTTCTTCGTCGACGAAAATTGTCAAGTTTTAGTCTAATGTAAAAGTAACTCTCGTCTAATTATGTAGAAGGAGACTCATGTAGTTTGTTAAAGTAACTCGTCTAATTATGTAGAGGGAGACTCATGTAGTTTGTTAAAGTAACTCGTCTAATTATGTAGAGGGAGACTCATGTAGTTTGTTAAAGTAACTCTCGTCTAATTATGTAGAGGGAGACTCATGTAGTTTGTTAAAGTAACTCTCGTCTAATTATGTAGAGGGAGACTCATGTAGTTTGTTAAAGTAACTCTCGTCTAATTATGTAGAGGGATACTCATGTAGTTTGTTAAAGTAACTCTCGTCTAATTATGTAGAGGGAGACTCATGTAGTTTGTTAAAGTAACTCTCGTCTAATTATGTAGAGGAGACTCATGTAGTTTGTTAAAGTAACTCTCGTCTAATTATGTAGAGGGAGACTCATGTAGTTTGTTAAAGTAACTCTCGTCTAATTATGTAGAGGAGACTCATGTAGTTTGTTAAAGTAACTCTCGTCTAATTATGTAGAGGGAGACTCATGTAGTTAAAGTAACTCTCGTCTAATTATGTAGAGGGAGACTCATGTAGTTTGTTAAAGTAACTCGTCTAATTATGTAGAGGGAGACTCATGTAGTTTGTTAAAGTAACTCTCGTCTAATTATGTAGAGGGAGACTCATGTAGTTTGTTAAAGTAACTCTCGTCTAATTATGTAGAGGGAGACTCATGTAGTTTGTTAAAGTAACTCTCGTCTAATTATGTAGAGGGAGACTCATGTAGTTTGTTAAAGTAACTCTCGTCTAATTATGTAGAGGGAGACTCATGTAGTTTGTTAAAGTAACTCTTGTCTAATTATGTAGAGGGAGACTCATGTAGTTAAAGTAACTCTCGTCTAATTATGTAGAGGGAGACTCGTGTAGTTTGTTAAAGTAACTCTCGTCTAATTATGTAGAGGGAAACTCATGTAGTTAAAGTAACTCTCGTCTAATTATGTAGAGGGAGACTCGTGTAGTTTGTTAAAGTAACTCTCGTCTAATTATGTAGAGGGAGACTCTTGTAGTTTGTTAAAGTAACTCTCGTCTAATTATGTAGAGGGAGACTCATGTAGTTAAAGTAACTCTCGTCTAATTATGTAGAGGGAGACTCATGTAGTTAAAGTAACTCTCGTCTAATTATGTAGAGGGAGACTCATGTAGTTAAAGTAACTCGTCTAATTATGTAGAGGGAGACTCATGTAGTTAAAGTAACTCTCGTCTAATTATGTAGAGGGAGACTCATGTAGTTTGTTAAAGTAACTCTCTTCTAATTATGTAGAGGGAGACTCTTGTAGTTTGTTAAAGTAACTCTCGTCTAATTATGTAAAGGGAGAACTCATGTAGTTTGTTAAAGTAACTCTCGTCTAATTATGTAGAGGGAGACTCATGTAGTTTGTTAAAGTAACTCTCGTCTAATTATGTAGAGGGAGACTCATGTAGTTTGTTAAAGTAACTCTCGTCTAATTATGTAGAGGGAGACTCATGTAGTTTGTTAAAGTAACTCGTCTAATTATGTAGAGGGAGACTCATGTAGTTTGTTAAAGTAACTCTCGTCTAATTATGTAGAGGGAGACTCATGTAGTTTGTTAAAGTAACTCTCGTCTAATTATGTAGAGGGAGACTCATGTAGTTAAAGTAACTCTCGTATAATTATGTAGAGGGAGACTCATGTAGTTAAAGTAACTCTCGTATAATTATGTAGAGGGAGACTCATGTAGTTTGTTAAAGTAACTCTCGTCTAATTATGTAGAGGGAGACTCATGTAGTTAAAGTAACTCTCGTATAATTATGTAGAGGGAGACTCATGTAGTTAAAGTAACTCTCGTATAATTATGTAGAGGGAGACTTGTAGTTTGACAAAGTAACATTACCTTCATAACATTATTTTGGTTGTGGATCACGAAACTATTTTTCTAAGTAATTTGACCCTTCAAGGGTGGAGGCGGAGGTCCCATAGATATTGATGAAGGGCTTTTGATCCAAGGAGTTGGCCCTACTCTCCCCTTCCCCCGGGGCTACGAACAATAACTTAGTTTCATTTATAGATGTTTTATTTATGAAATCAGTAATTTTAGTTTCATTTATAGATGTTTTATTTATGGAAATCATTAATTTTAGTTTCATTTATAGATGTTTTATTTGTGAAAAACAATTAACTTAATTGCATTTTTAGAGTTTTATTTTGTGGGAAAATAAGCGCAGTTTTGTCACTAGGCTTGCGATCACACCAGTACACACTTCGTGTTGTTGAGAGGTGTGTAGCCTAGAGTTGCTACTCTAGGTCGCTAGGTAAGGTAAGAATGAAGATATGTGCACCCCCGGAAATCGAAAATTCTTCGTTCAAGTGCTGTTACCGAACGAATTTATTCACATAAGGAATAATGTAAATTAGATTAGTCCATTTCAGACCCCCAAAAATACACTTACAAAAGCACTTACAATAATAAACTTACATAATAAGTCGAGTTGGGAGGCGTTCGATTTCCGGGGGTCAACTGTATGTGGCTGCCGATGTATGACCTTTGGGTTTTGGCGCTTAATTTTGATTTTCATAATAATAATTGAAATAACATACATCCTATAACAATGAAAACTTTATATACTGATAAATTTTAAATTTGCTAGGAACATTTTAGACTCTTAGAAACAGACAAGGAGTCGCGCCTAACCAACAATATGTTGGTACTTCCGTATCATGTAAACTGTCTTAAAATTCCGACTCTTCTTAAAAATATTACGTGAGTTATATTTAAAAATCTAAAGGTCATACAATTATTTTCGATTTAGAATTCCCCAGAAAATACCTCTGGATGTAACTATAGAATCCTATGTGCAAAACGTGACCAAATTTATGAAGTGAAGACTGGAAAATAGCCTGAAATTAAGATTGCAACAGCACACATGTGTAGCATTAGGCTTTGCCACAAATTTAATGTGTTGTTTATTCATTTAAAATATTTTATCATCATAATAATTGCTTTAAAATCTTATAAAATTATTATATGCAAATCAGTGGTTCAACAAAATACGTATAACAGAAACAAATTATATAAAAAATAGTAGTAATTGCAATTTCAACATAAGTCCAGGACTCAATAAGCGAGTTACATTCTTAATTAATAAGAAAATTGTGAACGTTTTAAAGTAATAGTGAGGGACCCGATCACTCTAGCTGAAATGTCACTCTTGACCTGACATCGTTTGAGTTATATTTATCCCAGATCGATGAGTGATCCATCCATCCCAGGTCGATGAGTGATCCATCCCTCCCAGGTCGATGAGTGATCCCTCCCTCCCAGGTCGATGAGTGATCCATCCATCCCAGGTCGATGAGTGATCCCTCCCTCCCAGGTCGATGAGTGATCCATCCATCCCAGGTCGATGAGTGATCCCTCCCTCCCAGGTCGATGAGTGATCCCTCCATCCCAGGTCGATGAGTGATCCTCCTCCCAGGTCGATGAGTGATCCCTCCATCCCAGGTCGATGAGTGATCCTCCTCCCAGGTCGATGAGTGATCCATCCATCCCAGGTCGATGAGTGATCCATCCATCCCAGGTCGATGAGTGATCCATCCATCCCAGGTCGATGAGTGATCCATCCATCCCAGGTCGATGAGTGATCCCTCCATCCCAGGTCGATGAGTGATCCATCCATCCCAGGTCGATGAGTGATCCATCCATCCCAGGTCGATGAGTGATCCATCCATCCCAGGTCGATGAGTGATCCATCCATCCCAGGTCGATGAGTGATCCATCCATCCCAGGTCGATGAGTGATCCATCCATCCCAGGTCGATGAGTGATCCATCCATCCCAGGTCGATGAGTGATCCATCCATCCCAGGTCGATGAGTGATCCATCCATCCCAGGTCGATGAGTGATCCATCCATCCCAGGTCGATGAGTGATCCATCCATCCCAGGTCGATGAGTGATCCATCCATCCCAGGTCGATGAGTGATCCATCCATCCCAGGTCGATGAGTGATCCATCCATCCCAGGTCGATGAGTGATCCATCATCCCAGGTCGATGAGTGATCCATCCATCCCAGGTCGATGAGTGATCCATCCATCCCAGGTCGATGAGTGATCCATCCATCCCAGGTCGATGAGTGATCCTCCATCCCAGGTCGATGAGTGATCCATCCATCCCAGGTCGATGAGTGATCCATCCATCCCAGGTCGATGAGTGATCCATCCATCCCAGGTCGATGAGTGATCCTCCATCCCAGGTCGATGAGTGATCCATTCCATCCCAGGTCGATGAGTGATCCATCCATCCCAGGTCGATGAGTGATCCATCCATCCCAGGTCGATGAGTGATCCTCCATCCCAGGTCGATGAGTGATCCTTCCCTCCCAGGTCGATGAGTGATCCATCCATCCCAGGTCGATGAGTGATCCATCCATCCCAGGTCGATGAGTGATCCCTCCATCCCAGGTCGATGAGTGATCCTTCCCTCCCAGGTCGATGAGTGATCCATCCATCCCAGGTCGATGAGTGATCCATCCATCCCAGGTCGATGAGTGATCCATCCATCCCAGGTCGATGAGTGATCCCTCCATTCTGTTGTGTCAGTGACTCCATGTGAGGAGTATCTTTGGTGCCTCACAAGTACACTAATGTCTGCTCCATGTGTGAGGTGCATCTCTCCTCTGTATGAATTATATATTGCTTTAATTCCTTTGTTTTTCTTGAGAATGTGATTGACAGTCACCACCACCACTACTACCAATACCACTACCACTATCAATGCCACCACCACCAACACTGCAACCAACATCACCACTACTACCACCACCAACTCCATTACCACTACAATCACCACCACTACTACCACCACCACTACTACCACTACCACCACCACCATCACCACCAGTACTACTACTACTACCACCACCACCACCACTACTACCACTATCACCATTACCACCACTACCACTATCACCACCACCACTACTATCACTATCACCACTACCACCATCACCACCACTAATACCACCACCTCCACTACCGCTATCACCACTACCACTATCACCACCACCACCATCACCACCACCACTACTACCACTATCACCACTACCACCACCACCTCCACTACCACTATCACCACCATCACCACCACCACTACTACCACTATCACCACTACTACCACCATCACCACCACCACCACTACTACCACCATCACCACCACCACCACTACTACCACCATCACCACCACTTCGGGTAATGACTTTCGCAACTGTCGTCGTGTAAATGAGTGTCATGTGGTGAATTTTGACGGCATGTTTATTTTAGCGCTTATGGACGTGTGCACGCGAAAAAGCACATTCCTGGGTGCCCGCTGGCGTAGGTGTGACGTCACAGGGGCCAGAGAGTGCCAAGGGAGTGCCATAACGTTGCTCCGCTCCTTGCACTGCTCGTACCCTTCAAGGCTGCTTGCTCCTCCTCCATGCTAGTCTACACCTCATGATGCATTCAACTGCAGCTTGCCTCCCTTTCCTTGGATCAAACCTAATTGCCAGCCATTTTCCAGGTGTTGTATGACTCCACATTATTATACTAGCAACTGTAGGAACAGTAGTAGGCAGCAGCAGCAGCAGCAGCAAACTAGAACTAATCACTACTAGGACACACGTGGGGGCTGTTTAAGTTTATATTTTCTTATTAATTCTGTCCAGAAAGAAATCAAAGCAACGATAGAAATAGAATAGCTGAAGCTGTTTGTCTTATTAATTACAACATTGCGTATAACAGTGTCCTACGGCTACTGTATTACTACGGTATATATATATATATATATATATATATATATATATATATATATATATATATATATATATTTATATATATATATATATATATATATATTTCTCCCCACTGAAACTCGCCTATCCCCTTTAGCTTTGTTTCGCTTAGGACCAGGACATCCAACTTCTTTTCATTCATAAAATTAGCAATCACCTCTTTTTTTATCATCCGCACTACATCCACGCACATTCAACATCCCAGTTTTATAAAAAAAAATTCTTCTCTTTTTTAGTAAATGTATACAGGAGAAGGGGTTACTAGCCCCTTGCCTCATACGACGCGCATGGCTTACGAAGGAAAGATTCTTTTCCACTTCCCCATGGAGAATAGAGGAAATAAAGAAGAACATGAAGAAAAACATAGATGTGTGTATGTATATATATGCATGTGTATGCCAGTGTAGTGTGACCTAAGTGTAAGTAGAAGTAGCTAGATATACCTGTTATCCAGCGTGTTTATGAGACAGAAAAAGACACCAGCAATCCTACCATCATGTAAAACAGTTACAGGTTTCTGTTTCACATTCACTTGGCAGGACGGTAGTACCTCCCTGGGTGGTTGCTGTCTACCAACCTACAGTCACCACCACCACTACTACCAACACCACTACCATTATCAACGCCACCACAACCAACACTGCAGCCAACATCACCACTACTACCACCACCAACTCCATTACCACTACCATCACCACCACTACTACCACCACCACCATACCACCAAGCACCCAGCGACGCTGGGTGCTTGGTTCTTGTAGGATTGGGTAATCCTGTGGTTTAAGGCGTCATGTGGTTCTCGCTCACAATGTCGGGCCAGTACAACATGGGTTCGAACCCTGGCTAGTGCAGTGTTGTTATTGATATATTTTTTTTTCAAAAAGTCGGCCGTCACCCACCGAGGCAGGGTGACCCAAAAAGAAAGAAAATCCCTAAAAAGAAAATACTTTCATCATCATTCAACACTTTCACCTCACTCATACATAATCACAGTTTTTGCAGAGGAGCTCAGATACGACAACTGAGAATAGTCCCTCCCAGATGTCACTATCCCAGACCCCTCCTTTATTGATATATATATATATATATATATATATATATATATACATACAATAGGCGCAATAAATATATTGAGGTCACAAAGATAATGAGAACGTTTATCATAACTAGTATATTGTAGGGTTACCCTTCTTATTGATGTACTTGTTAAGTCTCCTAGGCACAGATAAGAGCCAACTTATGGAGTCAGTGCCCTCCCACACCTGCGTGGTGGCACTCGAGATTTTGTTGTTAAAGAATACGAACGTCCATGCATAGAACACATAGAACCTTGTGTGTTCTATGTGTTGTCTGCCGAATTTAATTCTGGTGTGTTACCAGGTTATATTTAAAGTACGAAATTTCACAAATATTCGGGCAGTTTTTTGTTTTTGGCAGTATAGCATTGGGCATCATCTTCCATAAAAAAAAAAAGTTGCCCAGGCAAAGCGTTGCTAAAAGTGTTATAATGCGCATGAATATTTGATGCCTACTGTATCTACTGTATAAAATGTATAGGATGAAGACAGGAGGCTTTGTATTTGTAAGAAAGTTCGTGAAATTACTTGTATTATGAAACATGGTGGCACAGGAGGCATGACTGCCTTTCTCAATTATGTTAATTAATCTAGTCAATTTACTTTTAATTAACGTTATTATAACCTTTTTTATCATCATTATTTTTAAATCATATGTAGAGTGTATTTTAAATCGTGACGATATCCAAACGATAAAAAATATAAAACAATATGAGCTTGGAATGCATAGTTTCTCAGTCTCAAATTTATTTCATCGTCCATCAACGTGAAATTTATCTTTAATCGACTTCCGGATTGACCGTGAATTAGAGAAGTGGTGAGCGGATCAGCAGCACGCGAGGGAGGTATTATGGCGGCCATAGTTGACGGCTGACACACGCCATCAGCACACAACGTCTGCACCTCTCCCAACACCCTCATTGCTGTCTTCGTTCATACTGTGTTCCTGAATTAACCTTCAACATCAACGCTTGGTTCTTGCTTAAAAGTGAAGTTTTCAATGATGTATTTAGAAATAAGCTTATTAAATAATGGTGAAATGGGTATTATGTATGTTTTTGGTGTTAATATCTATGTACTGAAGTCAAAAGTAAAAGTTCGAACTGTGTTGAATCGAAGTGTTTATAGCAACAATGTTGATATTTTTCCGCGTCGTAAATAATAAAATTTCATTCAGAAGCGGAATTTTGTTGTAATGGCACCGAGTGACTCAGCGATTCTCACAAGTAATTTTGTCTTGGTGTTCAGTGAGCAACATTAACTTCCGGACCAGAGATGAGGAACAAAATTATCATTCTCTTCCTGTTCATTAACATTGTCGTAGATTCTGACACCTATGAGGTGTTAGTCGTGTCGTATATTCTGACACCTATGAGGTGTTAGTCGATGCTTTGCGTGGCATCCTGGGGGGTAACACAAGCTTTCATCAGGAAATCTGCAAATGATTTGATAGTATAAAATAGTTAGAGTAGTTTTGAGAGCACAGAGATGTTGCATGTATTAAAGAGTACATTATATAGCGTCAACCATACATAGAGCCAGAGGCTTTATGATGAATTGACCTACTAAAATATCATTTATGGGTCTTCATGATGCCCTAGCCCAGTGTGGCAGGCGTAGTATGACATCCTGTGGGTTTAGCGATTCCATGTCGATGTAATAATCGTCTGGTAAACAATTTTATGATTTGGGATGCTGCAGTTAACGTGACGGGTTATCTGGTTTAGCATCAGCTTCAGAGATCAAGACAAAAATAACACTGGTCAGTAGCACAAACAAAACCAGGTGGAAACGGTCACATGAGGAACAGTTTAACCCGTATGGGTCGTACATTTCCCCAGGAAGTGATGTTAACCTCTCACCAGGATCAAAGTAACCCTTCCCATCCATGAAGGTCAAGTGATTCTCTGTATTATAGACGATACCAGTCTGCTCTTGGATGTGATTTTGTGAAGCTCCATCAAACCTATATATATATATATATATATATATATATATATATATATATATATATATATATATATATATATATATATATAATATATAAAACTTCGATTTTGGCTTAAATAGCAAAGCTCTTCTTGCCGAATAAAGCAAGCGAAAATTTGTATATGCAATAATTTCGCAAAAATAATTCTGAACTTATTGTAAACTTATCTAAAATATATTTAGTTGGATTATTCTAAATTAAATTGCGCTTGTTATAATGAGGTTAGGTAAGTTGATTCTCGTATATATAAATGGTGACAATATACATTTTCATGTATATAGCGGCGACAGTGTTCTTTTTCGTGTATATAATGCTAACAAAGTTGACTTTTGTGTATATAATGGCAATGTTGATTTTTGTGTATACAATGGCGACATTGTTGCATAAAGCGGAGGGAGCGAGGAGCATGACCTGACATATTGCAACCGTCAACATATCCTCACGTTACTGAGTCATCTTCAAACTTCCACTTTGATTCACATCCTAGTTTCTTCCTAGTTATGACTGGTGGTGTGTGTGAATGTTATGACTGGTGGTGTGTGTGAATGTTATGACTGGTGGTGTGTGTGAATGTTATGACTGGTGGTGTGTGTGAATGTTATGACTGGTGGTGTGTGTGAATGTTATGACTGGTGGTGTGTGTGAATGTTATGACTGGTGGTTGTATGAGAATGTTATGACTGGTGGTGTGTGTGAATGTTATGACTGGTGGTGTGTGTGAATGTTATGACTGGTGGTGTGTGTGAATGTTATGACTGGTGGTGTGTGTGAATGTTATGACTGGTGGTGTGTGTGAATGTTATGACTGGTGGTGTGTGTGAATGTTATGACTGGTGGTGTGTGTGAATGTTATGACTGGTGGTTGTATGAATGTTATGACTGGTGGTGTGTGTGAATGTTATGACTGGTGGTGTGTGTGAATGTTATGACTGGTGGTGTGTGTGAATGTTATGACTGGTGGTTGTATGAATGTTATGACTGGTGGTTGTATGAGAATGTTATGACTGGTGATTGTGTGAGAATGTTATGACTGGTGGTTGTATGAGAATGTTATGACTGGTGGTTGTATGAGAATGTTATGACTGGTGGTTGTGTGAATGTTATGACTGGTGTGTATGTGTTAGACTGTTATGAAGTTGACTGGTTGTGATGAGAATGTTATGACTGGTGGTTGTATGAGAATGTTATGACTGGTGGTTGTATGAATGTTATGACTGGTGGTTGTATGAGAATGTTATGACTGGTGGTTGTATGAGAATGTTATGACTGGTGGTTGTATGAGAATGTTATGACTGGTGGTTGTGTGAATGTTATGACTGGTGGTTGTGTGAATGTTATGACTGGTGGTGTGTGAGAATGTTATGACTGGTGGTTGTGTGAGAATGTTATGACTGGTGGTTGTATGAGAATGTTATGACTGGTGGTTGTATGAATGTTATGACTGGTGGTTGTGTGAGAATGTTATGACTGGTGGTGTGTGTGAATGTTATGACTGGTGGTTGTGTGAGAATGTTATGACTGGTGGTTGTATGAGAATGTTATGACTGGTGGTTGTGTGAGAATGTTATGACTGGTGGTTGTATGAGAATGTTATGACTGGTGGTTGTGTGAAATGTTATGACTGGTGGTTGTATAGAATGTTATGACTGGTGGTTGTATGAGAATGTTATGACTGGTGGTTGTATGAATGTTATGACTGGTGGTTGTATGAGAATGTTATGACTGGTGGTTGTGAGAATGTTATGACTGGTGGTGTGTGTGAATGTTATGACTGGTTGTGTGTGTGAATGTTATGACTGGTGGTTGTATAAGAATGTTATGACTGGTGGTTGTAGGAGAATGTTATGACTGGTGGTTGTGTGAATGTTATGACTGGTGGTTGTTGAATGTTATGATATTGAGTGAGCTGGTTGTATGAGAATGTTATGACTGGTGGTGTGTGTGAATGTTATGACTGGTGTGTGTTTTTGTGGAAATGTTATGACTGGTGGTGTGTGTGAATGTTATGACTGGTGATTGTATAAGAATGTTATGACTGGTGATTGTATGAGAATGTTATGACTGGTGGTGTGTGTGAATGTTATGACTGGTGATTGTATGAGAATGTTATGACTGGTGATTGTATGAGAATGTTATGACTGGTGGTGTGTGTGAATGTTATGACTGGTGATTGTATAAGAATGTTATGACTGGTGATTGTATGAGAATGTTATGACTGGTGGTTGTGTGAATGTTATGGACTGTTTGATGAGTGGTGTGTTGAGAATGTTATGACTGGTGGTGTGTGAATGATATGGTTATGAATGTTATGACTGGTGGTTGTTGAAATGTTATGATTGTATGAAATGTATGACTGGTGATTGTATGAGAATGTTATGACTGGTGATTGTATGAGAATGTTATGACTGGTGATTGTATAAGAATGTTATAACTGGTGGTTGTATAAGAATGTTATAACTGGTGGTGTGTGTGAATGTTATGACTGGTGGTGTGTGTGAATGTTATGACTGGTGGTGTGTGAATGTTATGACTGTGGTGTGTGTGAATTTTTTTTTAAAAATGACTGGGGGTTGAGAATGTTATGACTGGGGGTTGTGTGAGAATGTTATGACTGGTGGTTGTGTGAATGTTATGACTGGTGGTTGTGTGAATGTTATGACTGGTGGTTGTGAGAGAATGTTATGACTGGTGGTTGTATGAGAATGTTATGACTGGTGGTGTGTGTGAATGTTATGACTGGTGGTTGTGTGAGAATGTTATGACTGGTGGTTGTATGAGAATGTTATGACTGGTGGTGTGTGAATGTTATGACTGGTGGTGTGTGTGAATGTTATGACTGGTGGTGTGTGTGAATGTTATGACTGGTGGTGTTGAATGTTATGACTGGTGGTTGTATGAGAATGTTATGACTGGTGGTTGTGTGAATGTTATGACTAGTGGTTGTGTGAATGTTATGACTGGTTGGTTGTCTAGAATGTTATTGACTGGTGGTTTGTGAATGTTATGACTGGTGTGTGTGTGAATGTTATGTACTGGTGGTTGTTAGAATGTTATGACTGGTGGTTGTGGAGAATGTTATGACTGGTGGTGTTGTGAATGTTATGACTGGTGGTGTGTGGAATGTTATGACTGGTGGTGTGTGAAATGTTATGACTGGGTGTGTGTGAAATGTTATGACTGGTGGTTGTTGAATGTTATGACTGGTGGTGTGTGTGAATGTTATGACTGGTGGTGTGTTGAATGTTATGACTGGTGGTGTGTGTATGAATGTTATGACTGGTGGTTGTGTGAATGTTATGACTGGTGGTTGTATGAAATGTTATGACTGGTGGTTGTATGAATGTTATGACTGGTGGTTTGAATGTTGCTGGTGTGTTAATGACTGGTGGTTGTTAAAGTTATGCTGTGTTGTGTGAATGTTATGACTGGTGGTTGTTGACATGTTATGACTGTGGTTGTGTGATGACATGTTATGACTGGTGGTTGTATAATGTTAGACTTGTTGTAATGTTATACTGGTGGTTGTGTGAAGACTGTAATGCCTGTAGACGTGTGGTTAATGTTTACGTGGTGCTGTAATTAGACTGTGTGTTAATGCTATGACTGCTGTGTGTGTGAATGTTATGACTGTGGTTGGTGAATGTTATACTGGTGGTGTTGTGAATGTTATGACTGGTTGTTGTGAATGTTACTGACTGTGGTTGCTTAATGTTATGACTGGTGGTGTGTGTGAATGTCTCATGACTGGTGGTTGTTGAATGTTATGACTGGTGGTGTAGTGTGAATGTTAACTGGTTGTATGTGCCCCTCACACTGTCTATGACAATGTTACCACTACCTGCTCTGATACACCACATTGTACCATCCTCCACTGCTCTGCTCACCACATTGTTCCACCTCTGCTCTGCTCACCACATTGTTACTCCCCTCACACTGCTCTGCTCTGACATTGTTACATATGCTTGCTACACATTGATGTCCACCTGTGCTGTGACACTGTCTGCTGGTGCACCGACTTGTTACCACCCTCACACTGCTCTGCTCACCACTTGTTACCACCCTCACACTGCTCTGCTCACCACTTGTTACCACCCTCACTGCTCTGCTCACCACTTGTTACCACTCACACTGCTCTGCTCACCATTGTTACCACCCTCACACTGCTCTGCTCACCAATTGTTACCACCTCCACTGCTCTGCTCACCACATTGTTACCACCCTCACACTGCTCTGCTCACCAATTGTTACCACCCTCACTGCTCTGCTCACCACATTGTTACCACCCTCACACTGCTCTGCTCACCAATTGTTACCACCCTCACACTGCTCTGCTCACCACTTGTTACCACCCTCACACTGCTCTGCTACCACTTGTTCCACTCACACTGCTCTGCTCACCATTGTTACCACCCTCACACTGCTCTGCTCACTCACATTGTTACCACCCTCACACTGCTCTGCTCACTACATTGTTACCACCCTCACACTGCTCTGCTCACCACATTGTTACCACCCTCACTGCTCTGCTCACCACATTGTTACCACCTACACTGCTCTGCTCACCACATTGTTACCACCTCACACTGCTCTGCTCACCACATTGTTACCACCCTCACACTGCTCTGCTCACACATTGTTACCACTCACACTGCTCTGCTCACCACATTGTTACCACCCTCACACTGCTCTGTCTACACCTACATTTGCTCTGCCACCCCTCACTGCTCTGCTCACCACATTGTTACCACCTCACACTGCTCTGCTCACCACATTGTTACCACCCTCACACTGCTCTGCTCACCACATTGTTACCACCCTCACACTGCTCTGCTCACCACATTGTTACCACCCTCACACTGCTCTGCTCACCACATTGTTACCACCTCACACTGCTCTGCTCACCACATTGTTACCACCCTCACACTGCTCTGCTCACCACATTGTTACCACCCTCACACTGCTCTGCTCACCAATTGTTACCACCTCACTGCTCTGCTACCAATTGTTACCACCCTCACACTGCTCTGCTACCACTTGTTACCACCCTCACACTGCTCTGCTCACCACATTGTTACCACCCTCACACTGCTCTGCTCACCACATTGTTACCACCTCACATGCTCTGCTCACCACATGTTACCACCTCACCTGCTCTGCTACCACATTGTTACCACCTCACACTGCTCTGCTCACCACCTTGCTTCACCACCCTCACACTGCTCTGCTCACCCATTGTTACCACCTCACACTGCTCTGCTCACCACATTGTTACCCCCTCACACTGCTCTGCTACCACATTGTTACCACCCTCACACTGCTCTGCTCACCACATTGTTACCACACTAACACTGCTCTGCTCACCACATTGTTACCACCCTCACACTGCTCTGCTCACCACATTGTTACCACCCTCACACTGCTCTGCTCACCACATTGTTACCACCCTCACACTGCTCTGCTCACCAACATTGTTACCACCCTCACACTGCTCTGCTCACCACATTGTTACCACCCTCACACTGCTCTGCTCACCACATTGTTACCACCCTCACACTGCTCTGCTCACCACATTGTTACCACCCTCACACTGCTCTGCTCACCACCTTGTCACTACCCTCACACTGCTCTGCTCACCACATTGTTACCACACTCACACTGCTCTGCTCACCACATTGTTACCACCCTACACTGCTCTGCTCACCACTTGTTACCACCCTCACACTGTTCTGCTCACTACATTGTTACCACCCTCACACTGCTCTGCTCACCACATTGTTACCACCCTCACACTGCTCTGCTCACCACATTGTTACCACCCTCACACTGCTCTGATCACCATATTGTTACTACCCTCACACTGCTCTGCTCATCACATTGTTACCACCCTCACACTGCTCTGCTCACCACATTGTTACCACCCTCACACTGCTCTGCTCACCACATTGTTACCACCCTCACACTGCTCTGCTCACCATATTGGTACCACCCTCACACTGCTCTGCTCACCACATTGTTACCACCCTCACACTTCTCTGCACACCACATTGTTACCACCCTCACACTGCTCTGCTCACCACATTGTTACCACCTTCACATTGCTCACATTGTTACCACTTTGACCTCCTTGTTGGGTTTTCTGTTACCTTGACTTCATTGTTTTTGTAACCTTGACCTAGTTCTTGACTCCTTTGTTGCTGTGATGATTTATGATTGTTATGATTTTGAGGTCTTCTTTCTCTGTGACCTTAACCTTGTTGATATATATATATATATATATATATATATATATATAAATATATATTCTGCATTCAAGAGTTGGGACATATATAACAGTATTTGTGTCGTGTCAGTATCATATATACACTTGTGTAGTGTATCTTTCCTTTTATACAGCTGGTCCCTTTGCGTGTGACGTCACGGTACCCGCTGACGTCAGAGGCTCAGCGCATGTGCACAGCCTCTCATAGGCACTCTCCCTCACTAACGTTAGACCTACAGGCGAGACAGACGGGTGGCTGGACTCTCCTTCACTTACTGTAAATATACCGTAACCATCCAACAAGGAGTATCTTTGACCTCCTATATATCTCTCCCAAGACCCACGCGACATTTGATCATAAGGGTGTAAGAATTCTGGGTTTAGATTTGAAGTATGAATCAGTGTGTTGAAGAGCTGGTAAGGACAAATGTACAAGACATTTGTTGGTATAGTTTTATAAGATAGTTTGTGAAGACAATACGGGAGCACTGTATTAACATCCGGGGTCCCAGACTATTCAACATCTTACCAGAAGATATCCGAAACACGGCTGGAACCAGTGTAGAAGCCTTCAAGAGGAAACTGGACAAATATCTTCACCAGGTGCCAGATGAACCAGGCTGTGAGGATATGTGGGGCAGCGGGCCTCCAGCAGCAACAGCCTGGTTGACCAGGCAAGCACCAGGCAAGCACCAGACGAGCCTGGCCCATGGCCGGGCTCAGAGAGTAGATACTCTCGAAACTCTTCAAAGGTATATCAAAGGTAAGGTAAAGGTAGGTGAGACTAGCGTGGCCGCCCTGGTATGGAAGACTGTGTACTTAATATGTCAGTGTACGTACATCACACACTGCGTTTACTGAACTTAGTCACCTCTCCTACTGCGCCTCCCCACTCATTTTCAACATAAACTTCCCATTACTCTTCCCCTGTACCTCCCCATTATTCCTTCTCTGTACCTCCCCATTATTCCTTCTCTGTACCTCCGAATTATTTCTCTCCTGTACATCCCAGTTATTCCTCCCTGTACCTCCCCATTATTTGTTCCTTGTACCTCCCCACTATTCCTCCCCTGTATCTCCCCACTATTCCTCCCCTGTACCTCCCCATTATTCCTCCCCTGTACCTCCCCATTATTCCTGCCCTGTATCTCCCATTATTCCTCCCATGTAACTCCCCATTATTCCTCCCCTGTACCTCCCCATTATTTCTCCCCTGTATCTCCCCATTATTCCTCCCATGTACCTCCCCTTTATTTCTACAGTTACCTGGAAATGTTGACGTGGCCCATGGCCGGGCTCAGAGAGTAGAGAAATCTCGAAGCTCTTCAAAGATATATATATATATATATATATATATATATATATATATATATATATATATATATATATATATATATATATATATATATATATATATATATATATATATATATATATATATATATATATATATATATATATTATATATATATATTATATATACATATATATAATATATATATATAATA
This sequence comes from Cherax destructor, assembly GCA_009830355.1. NCBI lineage: Eukaryota > Metazoa > Arthropoda > Malacostraca > Decapoda > Parastacidae > Cherax > Cherax destructor. The sequence goes on along the minus strand of WNWK01004998.1, from coordinate 100,962 downwards.
TATATATATATACATACTATATATATATATATGATCATCATATAGGATTGATCAGACTCAGGTCAGGGGATAGGGCAGGCCAGGTAAGGAGAGTAGGATCATGGGCAGGGTAGGTCAGGTTAGGGCATGGTAGGTAGGCAGGTAGGTCAGGGCAGGTCAGGTAAGGGACAGGGTAGGTCATTGGCAGGGTAGGTCAGAGGCAGGTCAGGTTAGGGGCAGGGTTGGTCAGGGGTAGTGTAGGTCAGGGTCATGGCAGGTCAGGGGCATGGCAGGTCAGGTCAGGGACAGGGTAGGTCAGAGGCAGGTTAGGTCAGGAACAGGGCAGGTCAGGTTAGGGGCAGGGTAGGTCAGAGTCATGACAGGTCAGGGGCAGGGTTGGTCAGGGGTAGGGTAGGTCAGGGTCATGGGAGATCAGGGGCAGGGTAGGTCAGGGCAGGGTCATGGCAGGTCAGGGGCAGGGTAGGTCAGGGCAGGGTCATGGCAGGTCAGGGGCAGGGTAGGTCAGGGGCAGGGTAGGTCAGGGTCATGGCAGGTCAGGGGCAGGGTAGGTCAGGGGCATGACAGGTCAGGTCAGGGGCAGGGTAGGTCATGGGCAGGGTAGGTCAGGGGCAGGTCAGGTTAGGGGCAGGGTAGGTCAGGGTCATGGCAGGTCAGGGGCAGGGTAGGTCAGGGTCATGGCAGGTCAGGGGCAGGGTTGGTCAGGGGCAGGGTAGGTCAGGGGCAGGGTAGGTCAGGGTCAGGGTGGTCAGGCAGGGTCAGGGTCATGGCAGGGTAGGTCAGGGTCATGGCAGGTCAGGGGCAGGGTAGGTTAGGGGCAGGGTAGGTCAGGGTTATGGCAGGTCAGGGGCAGGGTAGGTCAGGGTCATGGCAGGTCAGGGGCAGGGTAGGTCAGGGTCATGGCAGGTCAGGGGTAGGGTAGGTCAGGGGCAGGGTAGGTCAGGGTCATGGCAGGTCAGGGGCAGGGTAGGTTAGGGGCAGGGTAGGTCAGGGCAGGGTAGGTACGATAGGTTCCAGCACACACCTACATGTTATTTTTGTAACCGACAAACTCCCTTTTCTTGTTTTTGTGCTGTAAATAGCAGGTTGGGTGGGCTATTAATCACGCACACATATTGTTCACCAATTACCTCGACTAGGGATACACAGGTTATTTTTAAGTCTGTTTTGCGTCATGGTGTAGCCGAGTAGTACGTCATGATGCAGCTGAGTGGTGCGTCATGATGCAGCCAGCCAGTGCGTCATGATGCAGCCAGCCAGTGCGTCATGATGCAGCCAGCCAGTGCGTCGTGATGCAGCCAGCCAGTGCGTCGTGATGCAGCCAGTCAGTGCGTCGTGATGCAGCCAGCCAGTGCGTCTGATGCAGCCAGCCAGTGCGTCGTGATGCAGCCAGTCAGTGCGTCGTGATGCAGCCAGCAAGTGCGTCGTGATGCAGCCAGTCAGTGCGTCATGATGCAGCCAGTCAGTGCGTCGTGATGCAGCCAGCCAGTGCGTCGTGATGCAGCCAGCCAGTGCGTCGTGATGCAGCCAGTCAGTGCGTCGTGATGCAGCCAGCCAGTGCGTCATGATGCAGCCAGTCAGTGCGTCGTGATACAGCCAGCCAGTGCGTCGTCATGCAGCCAGTCAGTGCGTCGTGATGCAGCCAGCCAGTGCGTCGTGATGCAGCCAGCCAGTGCGTCATGATGCAGCCAGCCAGTGCGTCGTGATGCAGCCAGCCAGTGCGTCGTGATGCAGCCAGCCAGTGCGTCATGATGCAGCCAGCCAGTGCGTCGTGATGCAGCCAGTCAGTGCGTCGTGATGCAGCCAGTCAGTGCGCCGTGATGCAGCCAGCCAGTGCGTCGTGATGCAGCCAGTCAGTGCGTCGTGATGCAGCCAGCCAGTGCGCCGTGATGCAGCCAGCCAGTGCGTCGTGATGCAGCCAGCCAGTGCGTCGTGATGCAGCCAGCCAGTGCGTCATGATGCAGCCAGTCAGTGCGTCATGATGCAGCCAGTCAGTGCGTCGTGATGCAGCCAGTCAGTGCGTCGTGATGCAGCCAGTCAGTGCGTCGTGATGCAGCCAGCCAGTGCGTCTTGATGCAGCCAGTCAGTGCGTCATGATGCAGCCAGTCAGTGCGTCGTGATGCAGCCAGCCAGTGCGTCATGATGCAGCCAGCCAGTGCGTCGTGATGCATCCAGTCAGTGCGTCGTGATGCAGCCAGTCAGTGCGTCATGATGCAGCCAGCCAGTGCGTCGTGATGCAGCCAGCCAGTGCGTCGTGATGCAGCCAGCCAGTGCGTCATGATGCAGCCAGCCAGTGCGTCGTGATGCAGCCAGCCAGTGTGCTGTGATGCAGCCAGCCATTGCGTCGTGATGCAGCCAGCCAGTGCGTCATGATGCAGCCAGCCAGTGCGTCCTGATGCAGCCAGCCAGTGTGCTGTGATGCAGCCAGCCAGTGCGTCGTGATGCAGCCAGCTAGTGCGTCATGATGCAGCCAGTCAGTGCGTCATGATGCAGCCAGCCAGTGCGTCGTGATGCAGCCAGCCAGTGTGCTGTGATGCAGCCAGCCAGTGTGCTGTGATGCAGCCAGTCAGTGCGTCATGATGCAGCCAGCCAGTGCGTCTGTGATGCAGCCAGCCAGTGTCGTGATGCAGCCAGTCAGTGCGTCGTGATGCAGCCAGTCAGTGCGTCATGATGCAGCCAGCCAGTGTGCTGTGATGCAGCCAGCCAGTGTGCTGTGATGCAGCCAGCCAGTGTGCTGTGATGCAGCCAGCCAGTGTGCTGTGATGCAGCCAGCCAGTGTGCTGTGATGCAGCCAGTCAGTGCGTCATGATGCAGCCAGTCAGTGTGCTGTGATGCAGCCAGTCAGTGCGTCGTGATGCAGCCAGCCAGTGTGCTGTGATGCAGCCAGTCAGTGCGTCGTGATGCAGCCAGCCAGTGCGTCGTGATGCAGCCAGTCAGTGCGTCATGATGCAGCCAGTCAGTGCGTCATGATGCAGCCAGCCAGTGCGTCATGATGCAGCCAGCCAGTGCGTCGTGATGCAGCCAGCCAATGCGTCGTGATGCAGCCAGCCAGTGCGTCATAATGCAGCCAGCCAGTGCGTCGTGATGCAGCCAGCCAGTGTGCTGTGATGCAGCCAGCCAGTGCGTCATGACGCAGCCAGCCAGTGCGTCATGACGCAGCCAGCCAGTGCGTCATGACGTAGCCAGCCAGTGCGTCCCACAACGTGGGGGCCGTTAAAAAAAGCGTTTATTTTCTGTACTGTTGCTGCTTCTCTCAGCGGATCCCAGAAAAATAGACGGAGTTAAAAATATATCTAATTGTCTTGAAGTTAGGCCGGAGGGTGAGGTAATTGTGAGGTCCGGGGGAGGGGGAGGGGCAGGGGAGGGAAGGAGGGAGGGGGCAGGGGGCAAGGGGGAAGAGGTGGAGGGGCCTTGAGGCATATTAAGTTAAATATAGCAAACAGCTGGGATCATCTGGGAGGTGGTGATGTCTCCCCCCCCGACTCCGCCCCCGCCCTTCATGGAAAGGGGTGAGGGGTGTGTGCCCCCTATCCTCACCTTGCCACTAAGGGGCTCTTCATCCAAGGGGATTTCAGCCTCTCTCTCTCCCCTTTCCCTTGGATCAAAATGATTACGACCCCTCCCCCCTCCCCCGGGGGGCTGTGTGACAACCCCACTAAATAAACAATAACAAGACACAACACTGTGACTACAACAACACTGTGACTACAACAACACTGTGACTACAACAACACTGTGACTACAACAAGACTGTGACTACAACAAGACTGTGACTACAACAACACTGTGACTACAACAACACTGTGACTACAACAACACTGTGACTACAACAACACTGTGACTACAACAACACTGTGACTACAACAACACTGTGACTACAACAACACTGTGACTACTACAACACTGTGACTACAACAACACTGTGACTACAACAACACTGTGACTACAACAAGACTGTGACTACAACAACACTGTGACTACTACAACACTGTGACTACAACAACACTGTGACTACAACAACACTGACTACAACAACACTGTGACTACAACAACACTGTGACTACAACAACACTGTGACTACAACAACACTGTGACTACAACAACACTGTGACTACAACAACACTGTGACTACAACAACATTGTGACTACAACAACACTGTGACTACTACAACACTGTGACTACAACAACACTGTGACTACAACAACACTGTGACTACAACAAGACTGTGACTACAACAAGACTGTGACTACTACAACACTGTGACTACTACAACACTGTGACTACAACAACACTGTGACTACAACAACACTGTGACTACAACAAGACTGTGACTACAACAACACTGTGACTACAACAACACTGTGACTACAACAACACTGTGACTACAACAACACTGTGACTACAACAACACTGTGACTACAACAAGACTGTGACTACTACAACACTGTGACTACAACAACACTGTGACTACAACAACACTGACTACAACAACACTATGACTACAACAACAATGTGACTACAAGAACACTGTGACTACAACAACACTGTGACTACAATAACACTGACTACAACAACACTGTGACTACAACAACAATGTGACTACAACAACACTGACTACAACAACACTGTGACTACAACAACACTGACTACAACAACACTGTGACTACAACAACACTGTGACTACAACAACACTGTGACTACAACAACACTGTGACTACAACAACACTGTGATTACAACAACACTGTGACTACAACAACACTGTGACGACAACAACACTGTGACTACAACAACACTGTGACTACAACAACACTGTGACTACAACAACACTGTGACTACAACAACACTGTGACTACAACAGCACTGTGACTACAACAACACTGACTACAACAACACTGTGACTACAACAACACTGAGACTACAACAACACTGTGACTACAACAACACTGTGACTACAACAACATTGTGACTACAACAACATTGTGACTACAACAACACTGTGACTACAACAACACAACACTGTGACTACAACAACACTGTGACTACAACAACATTGTGACTACAACAACATTGTGACTACAACACTGTGACTACAACAACACTGTGACTACAACAACACTGTGACTACAACAATAATGTGACTACAACAACACTGTGACTACAACAACACTGTGACTACAACAACACTGACTACAACAACACTGTGACTACAACAACACTGTGACTACAACAACACTGTGACTACAACAACACTGTGACGACAACAACATTGTGACTACAACACTGTGACTACAACAACACTGTGACTACAACAACACTGTGACTACAACAACACTGTGACTACAACAACACTGTGACTACAACAACACTGTGACTACAACAACACTGACTACAACAACACTGTGACTACAACAACACTGTGACTACAACAACACTGTGACTACAACAACACTGTGACTACAACAACACTGTGACTACAACAACACTGTGACTACAACAACACTGTGACTACAACAACACTGTGACTACAACAACACTCACATGTAGGAAACTAACTTATGGCGACGTTTCGGTCAGACTTGGACCATTAACTTGCCACACTAACGCTCTAAGTCGGACCGAAACGTCGCCATAAGCTTCATTCTCCTCAGTGTTTAGCGCTTCCCCAAGTGAACGTAAGAATACACTGTCAACTCTTCAGTGTACATTATAAGATATTATTACGAAGTGTTCTTCCCTCAGCCTATACACATTAACAGCTGAATATCTGGTGTATATACCTGTGTATATCTGCGTGTATTTAAGACATCTTTATCTTACACTATATACACAAGAGACGAGTGTATTCCTCAGTGTGTATTCCCTGAGAGGAGTTGTATCCCTCAGTGTATATAATCTGAGAGGAGTTGTATCCCTCAGTGTATTTACCCTGAGAGGAGTTGTATCCCTCAGTGCATATACCCTGAGAGGAGTTGTATCCCTCAGTATATATACCCTGAGAGGAGTTGTATCCCTCAGTGTATATACCCTGAGAGGAGTTGTATCCCTCATTGTATATACCCTGAGAGGAGTTGTATCCCTCAGTGTATATACCCTGAGAGGAGTTGTATCCCTCAGTGTATATACCCTGAGAGGAGTTGTATCCCTCAGTGTATATACCCTGAGGTTACCCTGTATAACCCTGAGGAGTTGATCCCTCAGTGTATATACCCTGAGAGGAGTTGTATCCCTCAGTGTATATACCCTGAGAGGAGTTGTATCCCTCAGTGTATATACCCTGAGAGGAGTTGTATCCCTCAGTGTATATACCCTGAGAGGAGTTGTATCCCTCAGTGTATATACCCTGAGAGGAGTTGTATCCTCAGTGTATAACCAGGTGTATCGTGTATATACCTGATGTACCCATTATCCTGAGAGGAGTTGTATCCCTCAGTGTATATACCCTGAGAGGATGTATCCTCAGTGTATTCCCTGAGAGGAGTTGTATCCCATGTATATACCCTGAGAGGAGTTGTATCCTCAGTGTATACCCTGAGAGGAGTTGATCCTCAGTGTATATACCCTGAGAGGAGTTGTATCCCTCAGTGTATATACCCTGAGAGGAGTTGTATCCCTCAGTGTATATACCCTGAGAGGAGTTGTATCCTCATTGTATATACCCTGAGAGGATTGTATCCCCAGTGTATATACCCTGAGAGGAGTTGTATCCCTCAGTGTATATACCTGAGAGAGTTGTATCCTCAGTGTATACCTGAGGAGTTGTATCCCTCAGTGTATATACCCTGAGAGGAGTTGTATCCCTCAGTGTATATACCCTGAGAGGAGTTGTATCCCTCAGTGTATATACCCTGAGAGGAGTTGTATCCTCAGTATATACCTGAGAGGTTGTATCCTCAGTGTATATACCCTGAGAGGAGTTGTATCCTCATGTATATACCCTGAGAGGAGTTGTATCCCAGTGATATACCTGAGGAGTGTATCCTCAGTGTATATACCCTGAGAGGAGTTGTATCCCTCAGTGTATATACCCTGAGAGGAGTTGTATCCCTCAGTGTATATACCCTGAGAGGAGTTGTATCCCTCAGTGTATATACCCTGAGAGGAGTTGTATCCCTCAGTGTATATACCCTGAGAGGATTGTATCCCTCAGTGTATATACCCTAGAGGAGTTGTATCCCTCAGTGTATATACCCTGAGAGGAGTTGTATCCCTCATTGTATATACCCTGAGAGGAGTTGTATCCCTCAGTGTATATACCCTGAGAGGAGTTGTATCCCTCAGTGTATATACCCTGAGAGGAGTTGTATCCCTCAGTGTATATACCCTGAGAGGAGTTGTATCCTCATGTATACCCTGAGAGGAGTTGTATCCTCAGTGTATATACCCTGAGAGGAGTTGTATCCCTCAGTGTATATACCCTGGAGGAGTTGTATCCTCAGTGTATATACCCTGAGAGGAGTTGTATCCCTCAGTGTATATACCCTGAGAGGAGTTGTATCCCTCAGTGTATATACCCTGAGAGAGTTGTATCCTCAGTGTATATACCCTGAGAGGAGTTGTATCCTCAGTGTATACCTGAGAGTTGTATCACCTACTCCAGGCCCTGAGAGGAGTTGTATCCCTCAGTGTATATACCCTGAGAGGAGTTGTATCCCTCAGTGTATATACCCTGAGAGGAGTTGTATCCCTCAGTGTATATACCCTGAGAGGAGTTGTATCCCTCATTGTATATACCCTGAGAGGAGTTGTATCCCTCAGTGTATATCCCTGAGAGGTTGTATCCTCAGTGTATATACCCTGAGAGGAGTTGTATCCCTCAGTGTATATACCCTGAGAGGAGTTGTATCCCTCAGTGTATATACCCTGAGAGGAGTTGTATCCCTCAGTGTATATACCCTGAGAGGAGTTGTATCCCTCAGTGTATATACCCTGAGAGGTTGTATCCTCATGTATATACCCTGAGAGGAGTTGTATCCCTCATTGTATATACCCTGAGAGAGTTGTATCCTCAGTGTATATACCCTGAGAGGAGTTGTATCCCTCAGTGTATATACCCTGAGAGAGTTGTATCCTCAGTGTATATACCCTGAGAGGAGTTGTATCCCTCAGTGTATATACCTGAGAGGAGTTGTATCCCTCAGTGTATATACCCTGAGAGGAGTTGTATCCCTCAGTGTATATACCCTGAGAGAGTTGTATCCCTCAGTGTATACCTTTGAAGAGTTTCGAGAGTATCTACTCTCTGAGCCCGGCCATGGACCAGGCCCTGAGAGGAGTTGTATCCCTCAGTGTATATACCCTGAGAGGAGTTGTATCCCTCAGTGTATATACCTTGAGAGGAGTTGTATCCCTCAGTGTATATACCTTGAGAGGAGTTGTATCCCTCAATATATATATACCCTGAGAGGAGTTGTATCCCTCAGTGCATATACCCTGAGAGGAGTTGTATTCCTCAGTGTATATACCCTGAGAGGAGTTGTATTCCTCAGTGAATATACCCTGAGAGGAATTGATCTCATTATTTGTATATCTTAGTGTACAGACACTGCATGTGCACTCCGCTGTGTGCATACGCAGAGGTGCGTATCTAAGTGTGTGTATGTACAGTGATGAGTGTATCAGTGTCTTTGCACTGATATGAGTGTATCAGTGTATATACACTGATATGAGTGTATCAGTGTCTTTGCACTGATATGAGTGTATCAGTGTATATACACTGATATGAGTGTATCAGTGTATATACACTGATATGAGTGTATCAGTGTATGTACACTGGGATGAGTGTATCAGTGTATATACAATGAGATGAGTTTATCAGTATATGTACACTGAAATGATTGTATTATTGTTATATACACTTGAGATGATTGTATTAGTACTCTCATTTTTATCTGTAAATACATTGAGAGATATACACCCGAGGTGTATATACAGTACAGTGTAGTCGAGTCATTAGTGTATATGGTTTGGGAGAGAGAGAGAGAGAGAGAGAGAGAGAGAGAGAGAGAGAGAGAACTCGATAACTAGAAAGGTCTGTGTATTTGATGTACCTTACTTGTTGATGTATCATGGGGCTTATTCAGTACCTGGAGCGGGTTTCAAGGGTCATCGCCCCCTCGGCCCGGTTCGTGATTAAGCCTCGTGGTGGATCAGGTCCTGATCAACCAGGCTATTACTGCTGGCTGCACGTATACCAACGTACGAACCACAGCTCGGCTTTGTCAGATACTGACTTCAATCAAAATAATTTTTCGTCAGTATGTTCCTGAATTTAACCCCTGTGTTGTAATGTAGCTATCGTTTAACTGTGTAATTATCCGGGAAAACCCCTGTGCTAAAAGTTTTGCCTGTTATCAGTTGACGGCCTCATCGTGCCCGGTGCCAGACCTGGTCTCCTGTTGGAGCCATGTTGTTAGTTGACGGCCTCATCGTGCCCGGTGCCAGACCTGGTCTCCTGTTGGAGCCATGTTGTTAGTTGACGGCCTCATCGTGCCCGGTGCCCGGTGCCAGACCTGGTCTACTGTTGGAGCCATGTTGTTAGTTGACGGCCTCATCGTGCCCGCTGACCGGTGCCAGACCTGGTCTACTGTTGGAGCCATGTTGTTAGTTGACGGCCTCATCGTGCCCGGTGCCCTGTGCCAGACCTGGTCTCCTGTTGGAGCCATGTTGTTAGTTGACGGCCTCATCGTCCCCGCTGCCCGGTGCCAGACCTGGTCTCCTGTTGGAGCCATGTTGTTAATCGTCCCCGCTGCCCGGTGCCAGACCTGGTCTCCTGTTGGAGTCATGTTGTTAGTTGACGGCCTCATCGTGCCCGGTGCCCGCTGCCCGGTGCCAGACCTGGTCTCCTGTTGGAGCCATGTTGTTAGTTTCCGGCCTCATCGTGCCCGGTGCCCGGTGCCAGACGTGGTCTCCTGTTGGAGTCATGTTGTTAGTTGACGGCCTCATCGTGCCCGGTGCCCGGTGCCAGACCTGGTCTACTGTTGGAGTCATGTTGTTAGTTGACGGCCTCATCGTGCCCGGTGCCCGGTGCCAGACCTGGTCTACTGTTGGAGTCATGTTGTTAGTTGACGGCCTCATCGTCCCCGCTGCCCGGTGCCAGACCTGGTCTCCTGTTGGAGTCATGTTGTTAATCGTGCCCGCTGCCCGGTGCCAGACCTGGTCTCCTGCTGGAGCCATGTTAGTTGACGGCCTCATCGTGCCCGCTGCCCGGTGCCAGACCTGGTCTCCTGCTGGAGCCATGTTAGTTGACGGCCTCATCGTGCCCGCTGCCCGGTGCCAGACCTGGTCTCCTGCTGGAGCCATGTTAGTTGACGGCCTCATCGTGCCCGCTGCCCGGTGCCAGACCTGGTCTCCTGCTGGAGCCATGTTAGTTGACGGCCTCATCATGCCCGGTGCCAGACCTGGTCTCCTGCTGGAGCCATGTTGTTAATCGTGCCCGCTGCCCGGTGCCAGACCTGGTCTCCTGCTGGAGCCAGTGGTTAATCTTATGTAGAGGAAACCAAGATAAAGTTGATCTAATCAAGACTAAGCTTGGGTTGAAATCTAATTTTAATCCCGTATAGAGGAGGTATGCATTGATAGCGGTGAAGGGCTCTTGATCCAGGGAACTATATATATTTTCATGCTTTGGTTTTCAGGTGGTCACCTCCCAGGTGCTACATAACACCATTATGGTTCAGGTGGTCACCTTCCAGGTGCTACATAACACCACTGTGGTTCAGGTGGTCACCTTCCAGGTGCTACATAACACCACTGTGGTTCAGGTGGTCAACTTCCAGGTGCTACATAACACCACTATGGTTCAGGTGGTCACCTTCCAGGTGCTACATAACACCACTGTGATTCAGGTGGTCACCTCCCAGGTGCTACATAACACCACTATGGTTCAGGTGGTCACCTCCCAGGTGCTACATAACACCACTATGGTTCAGGTGGTCACCTCCCAGGTGCTACATAACACCACTATGGTTCAGGTGGTCACCTTCCAGGTGCAACATAACACCACTATGGTTCAGGTGGTCACCTTCCAGGTGCTACATAACACCACTATGGTTCAGGTGGTCACCTCCCAGGTGCTACATAACACCACTATGGTTCAGGTGGTCACCTTCCAGGTGCTACATAACACCACTATGGTTCAGGTGGTCACCTCCCAGGTGCTACATAACACCACTATGGTTCAGGTGGTCACCTCCCAGGTGCTACATAACACCACTATGGTTCAGGTGGTCACCTTCCAGGTGCAACATAACACCACTATGGTTCAGGTGGTCACCTTCCAGGTGCTACATAACACCACTGTGGTTCAGGTGGTCACCTCCCAGGTGCTACATAACACCACTATGGTTCAGGTGGTCACCTTCCAGGTGCTACATAACACCACTATGGTTCAGGTGGTCACCTTCCAGGTGCTACATAACACCACTATGGTTCAGGTGGTCACATTCCAGGTGCTACATAACACCAATGTGGTTCAGGTGGTCACCTTCCAGGTGCTACATAACACCACTGTGGTTCAGGTGGTCACCTCCCAGGTGCTACATAACACCACTGTGGTTCAGGTGGTCACCTCCCAGGTGCTACATAACACCACTATGGTTCAGGTGGTCACCTCCCAGGTGCTACATAACACCATTATGGGTCAGCACCTTCTCATTAATATAACGACAGTGTAACTGGTATTGAGAAAGTGTAGTTGGTGGGTGGGTGGGTTGATGGGTGGGTTGGTGGGTGGGTTGATGAGTGGGTGGGATATTAATTTAGGAAGGGTAATCCCCTGCGGTGCGTGCAAGTGCTTCTTTTGTTTCTTGATCGTCTTGGTCAATCTGGTTCTTGCTGAGTTCTCTTCCTGTATTAATAATTCATATTGAGGAGTGTTCCACTTTAGTGGAGAAAGTCTGACAATATTTATTTAGGACAATCCATATCTATAAATGGTGTAGTATAATTTTTATCTATGCTTTTAAGGCACATAAATGCCGTAGGCATACGTTAATCTACTTTAAGATAACTTGGTAACGTCAGTGGGACTTGTTTCCTTAGTGGGTTGGGTTAAGATGTTAGGATGGGTCAGGGAATAAAGACCCTGATAATTCAGCCTTGGGCGAAACGTTGTGTTAAAGGGATCCTCCGCTACCAGTGTGTTTACTCCCACTTGTCATCGTTTTGCCATTGTCAAGTCACCAGGATGGGTCACCATGTTGGTACCAGTAATATTTTTAATTATAGTCAGATGATTTCTGACACTGTGGATATTATTGATTATTTCCACATGTTATATATTGTGGCCTACAATGACATGCGGCTGAACAATGAGACACTTGTGCAACATTTCGGAATCTTTGTTGAGGAAACGTTTCGCCCGCCAGTGGCTTCTTCAGTCCAATCCAGAGAAGAACGGTGAAAGATGAGAAGAATGAGGTAATCAGTCCCTCAGCCTGGAGTCGACTCCAGGCTGAGGAGTCGACTGAAGAAGCCATTGGCTGGCGAAACGTTTCCTCAGTAAAGATTCCCAAATGTTGCACAAGTGTTTCACTCTTCAATTTGTCGCTTTTCTAACGAATTACATCACACATGCGACTGATCTTCATGTTTTTTAAGGAGTCTGCCAGGCACCGTAACCATTATTGATCTAATGCACACCAAGTACATCATTTCTTTCACTACTGCACCTTGTTTAAATATGTGATTAATAATTAAAAATACATTTATTTCATAATAATAGATATTCGTTTTTTTTTTAATATCAGACACGATAATATCTTTCTGTTGGGCAGGTGTTGTTTATGTGGCAGGTTTGTATTAGGGTAAATAATCTGCCTCATCCCTTATCTATTGGGTGTAAGAGTTATGAATAAGTATATTAGTTTAGGTTTGTTTACATTGGGGCTGGGTTCCCATAATAGCAACTCTGTGGAGGTAGACACTGTGCCACTTCTCCATCCTTATCCTCACTCTCCTACTACTGGAAAATTATTCCTAGTACACATTCTCGTTCTCGGACTTTTAATTAGCGTTGTGTTGTCTCTCAGACTTTATTGAAATGATGTGTTATTTTTACTGATGTGCCGTATGTACTTATTAAATGATTCGAGAGTGTTTGGATAAGAAAAAAAATCGCATGGCTGCGGGGAGTGCGAGATGTGGCACAGCTGGAGAACCTTAGTGTTCCTCGGCCTGTGATTGGTCGAGGCCGGTCACGTGGTACACGGCACCCCGGCCCAGCCTTATCAATAACTTTGACGCAATTTCTTTGTCCTCTATGACGAATTCAAGAGTCCTTAAACATTACTTTTCCGAGAAAAGTCCCCCTGCAACCATAGAATAATTATATCAGGCCTGTGAGGGTAAGTTATAATGAGATATGAGTGTGTGAGAGAGAGTGGCAGCGGGCGGGCTGTGGCATCAGGGGTCGCGAGTGAAGATTCACATGCGTAAGCGATGATAAGTTAACGGTGCACCGTAAAACTAGGATGTGCGATCTTCTCTCACATGTCCTCCACTGTTTTCCCTCTGTTTTTGAGGTCCCTTGAATATCTAACATAGCTATAGTGGTGAATGGGATAAGAGAGAGTGCTGCTGGAGGCCCAGAAGCAGCCCTGGGAGGCGCATGTGCAATTTCTGGTGTGATCGGCGCGTGTGGTGTAAGCAAGTGATCTTGAAAACTACTTGCAAGTGAAGAGTATTTATATGTGGCTGTACAGCGGTGTAAAGCCAGTTGTGTGAGTGGTGACCCAGGGTGATACTCACACCCAGCAAGCATCCTGGTGTAATGTTATGAAGTCAATGTGAAATATGTGTAGCCCAGAGATCGCTGGATTTATCCGTACCCCAAGATGCCCCAAAATCTAGGTGAGTGTCTTATTTTATCTTATCTGGAGGGTAGTGGTCGTGTTTTGCCGAGGAGACGGGAAAAATTTACCGAAATAACGCCAGAATGACACCATTTGAATGTTTTTTTGTTGTTGTTGTTTTTACGTTACACAAGTGGGAATGGGTGATGGGTGAAGTGGCTAAGGCATGGGTATAAGTCATGAGTGGCAGCAGGTAGGGAAGGAGGGGTTGAGGAATGGTATATAATACCCACTACACCAGTCATGAGGGGTGCATTTGAAATGGTTATAATAACCATAATTTTTAAAGGGGGTAAGCCAGCTGAAGGCCTCGGTCAGATGACCAAAAGCTCTAGCTGTGGGTCATCATCTGACTAAGACCCGCGTCAGGAAACACTTGTTCTGTTTTCCAGACAAACCTTATCTAGCCTAACCTAATCTAATCATGAAGGGTATATACACCCGGAAGTTTACATCGGTATCTCAGTGAACATACACAGAGGGAAGATACACTTACATATACACCTCTTAGTGTATGAATATCAGGGGGTGTATATGTGTGTAAGAGGTGTATATCTGTATATACGCTGAGTGAGTAGTATATATATTTAAGTTGAGGTATGTATATCTTTAAGTTGAGTGGTGTAAATCTTTGAGTGGTGCTTATCTTTTGAGTAGAAGGGTGTATATCTTTTAAGTAGAGTGGTGTATATCTTTTAAGTAGAGTGGTGTATATCTTTTAAGTTGAGTGGTGTATATCTTTTTTTGAGTTGAGTGGTGTATATATTTTTTTTAAGTTGAGTGGTGTATATATTTTTTTAAGTTGAGTGGTGTATATCTTTGAGTTGAGTGGTGTATATCTTTGAGTTGAGTGGTGTATATCTTTGAGTTGAGTGGTGTATATCTTTGAGTTGATTGGTGTATATCTGACTTTACTTTAGTTCAGTTTTAGTGGCCAAAGTGTCTTCAGCTTCAAGGAAGGTTCCTTGAAGCCGGTGAGGGTGCTCTTGATTTAAGGAATTGGACCTGAGTTCCATTTACTTGGATCAAACCTGAATGTCTCCCATTCACCAGGTGCTTTATGACCCCTACGGGTTTAGCGTTCCTCATGAATGCAATAATAAAAATAAAGAATTATTGACTGTTTACATGTGGCATACGTCCTTAATGACCCTCGTACAGTCGATAGGCTTTAAACTCAATACTATTAAGCCTACACAAATCATTAGAGTGGCAGAATAAAAATCACAATACCCTGGCTGCAACAATTCACAACTAACCCACAAATTGGAGACTGTTTTATTAAACGAGCATGCGGTCCCTCCTCCACTATTCTGACAGAGTTCAAGATGGGTGCAGTGATCCAAGGAATTGGAGCTACCCTTCATTTTCTCGTATCAACTCGGATTACCTCCCATTCTTCAGGCCTTGTATGACCCCAAGAACCTCAGTGGAAATAAGTCACTTTGACTTTCTTGGGTTATCCTGGGTAATTTACACTTGTACTTATGTGTACCTGTGCCTAAATAAATATACTTCTGGATTTGGCGCCTCTTCATAATAATAATAATAATGTCAGGAGTGCTGAAAGTCAGTCAGAAATATTTCTTGGTGTCAGGAATTTTGACCCTGTCATACACGAATGGATATAGTGATGACTAGATGCAGACTTATGGTAGGTCCAGAGTGTATACATAAGTGATGACTGGATGCAGACTTATGGTAGGTCCAGAGTGTATACATAAGTGATGACTGGATGCAGACTTATGGTAGGTCCAGAGTGTATACATAAGTGATGACTGGATGCAGACTTATGGTAGGTCCAGAGTGTATACATAAGTGATGACTGGATGCAGACTTATGGTAGGTCCAGAGTGTATACATAAGTGATGACTGGATGCAGACTTATGGTAGGTCCAGAGTGTATACATAAGTGATGACTGGATGCAGACTTATGGTAGGTCCAGAGTGTATACATAAGTGATGACTGGATGCAGACTTATGGTAGGTCCAGAGTGTGTACATAAGTGATGACTGGATGCAGACTTATGGTAGGTCCAGAGTGTATACATAAGTGATGACTGGATGCAGACTTATGGTAGGTCCAGAGTGTATACATAAGTGATGACTGGATGCAGACTTATGACTGGTCCAGAGTGTAAAAAATATATGATGACTGGAAGCAGACTTATGACTGGTCCAGAGTGTATACATAAGTGATGACTGGATGCAGACTTATGGCTGGTCCAGAGTAACTTTACACAGAAGCAGTCAGGATAACGTTCACAAGAGCACAAACTAGCAAACTGTTGGTGAGGTACATCAAACAGGTGAAAGACCGTGTAGGTGGTTATTGGGTAAGTGTACCGAGGATTAGATAATAGTTCCATGTGGATGATGGGTGCAGAAGATTTTTCTTTCTTTCTTTCTTAACCTCATCACTATACAAATTGCGGTGTATATAAATAATATGCATTTATGTTTGTATAAGGTTAAAAAAAAACATACCACGGGTGGGGTTCGAACCCCACCCGTGGTATGGTTTGTTTGCAATCGTGTCATTACGATTTCGTGAGTCTTGTATAAGGTTACATTGTATATAGTCATTATTGACATACAAAAGCGACTTTATGATGATTTTAACTAGATTATCCCTACAATTATAGACATACAAAAAGTTACGTTATGATGACTATAACTACACTTAAGACTTTCTATACTTGTCTTAAGATAAGATTTGTTCGGATTTTTAACCCAGAGTCACCCAGGATAACCCAAGAAAGTCAGTGCGTCATCGAGGACTGCTTCACGTCCAGGTACCTATTTATTGCTTGGTGAGCAGGGACAACACGTGTTAGGAACCATAACCAACGTTTCCACCCGTGCCGGGGATCGAACCACGGACACCCAGTGTGTGAGGGGAGAGCGTTCCCAACCAAGCCACGGGACACCAGTCATTTATTTTGCTCCATCACTTAGCCACACAACGAAATTTAACCTTACTAAAATTTACGTAATACAAAACAAATAAATTTACTTTAGCTTTTTGACGATTTTGCATAACAAATTTTGACTATTTTTCTTGGGTTGTAAATTTTTGAAGCGGCGCGATCATCGACAAGTAATATTCAAAAACTATCTGTATATAGGTTATCAAGTTTACATTATTCTTTATTTACGGGGAAGCGCTAAATCTGCAAGAGAGGCAATCAGGTATGATATACGGACCAAAATCCCTTCAACCCATCCTTGAAGGTGATCACCTCTGCCCGGTCCCAGACCACGCCTCTTGGTTGCTGGCCTGGTCGATCAAACTGTTGGTACCTACCGTCTGCAATCCAATATATGCACCACAGCCTGGCTGATCTGAAACTAATGTACGTAATGCAGACCCATGGACGTACATTTGTTACTGCTGCTGCTGCTGCTGCTGCTGCTGCTGCTGCTGCTGCTGCTGCTGCTGCTGCACCTACTACTAAAAAAAATCTCCATTTTTTCCACGCCTCTGCATATTGGCGTGTGTCTGCGGTCGTAACATGGCGTGTGTCTGCGGTCGTAACATGGCGTGTGTCTGCGGTCGTAACATGGCGTGTGTCTGCGGTCGTAACATGGCGTGTGTCTGCGGTCGTAACATGGCGTGTGTCTGCGGTCGTAACATGGCGTGTGTCTGCGATCGTAACATGGCGTGTGTCTGCGGTCGTAACATGGCGTGTGTCTGCGGTCGTAACATGGCGTGTGTCTGCGGTCGTAACATGGCGTGTGTCTGCGGTCGTAACATGGCGTGTGTCTGCGGTCGTAACATGGCGTGTGTCTGCGGTCGTAACATGGCGTGTGTCTGCGGTCGTAACATGGCGTGTGTCTGCGGTCGTAACATGGCGTGTGTCTGCGGTCGTAACATGGCGTGTGTCTGCGTCGTAACATGGCGTGTGTCTGCGGTCGTAACATGGCGTGTGTCTGCGTCGTAACATGGCGTGTGTCTGCGTCGTAACATGGCGTGTGTCTGGGTCGTAACATGGCGTGTGTCTGCGATCGTAACATGGCGTGTGTCTGTGGTCGTAACATGGCGTGTGTCTGCGGTCGTAACATGGCGTGTGTCTGCGGTCGTAACATGGCGTGTGTCTGCGATCGTAACATGCGCTAAGTCTCATGTGTGAGCAATGACGTATTACAGAGACAATTCTTATTGCATTTTAAATGTTTACAAATGCTAATAAGATTATTATAAATTGTTATTAAATCTTATAATAGTTTTTAGAGGGTCTTTGTTTCATTGTGCTGTGATGTAATAATAATAATAATAATAGTTGTTGATAGTAATGGGAAGAGGAGAGGCATATTTAATAGCACTGTAATAATATCATTACTATTGATGATAGATAATATTTGATTCAGTCAGTTCAATAATAAATTAGTGTTTATTTATTTGTTTATTTTGAATATATCTTTCTCACTGATGTGTGATGGTGAGTGCTGGATTAACCCACAGCACCACTACTATTGTGGTGGTGGGACCTGGGAGTGCTAATGTCTGAGAATCTCACTTTCAAGGATCACAACAGTGCCACCATCACAACTGCAAAGGAAATTATACGTTGGATAATGAGAACGTTCAAAACAAGAGATGCCAAGCCAATGATGATCCTTTTTAAATCACTTGTTCTCTCTAGTCTGGAATACTGTTGTACATTAACATCTCCGTTCAAAGCAGGTGAAACTGCAGATCTAGAGAATGTACAGAGAACCTTTACTGCACATATAAGTTCCAACAAACACCTTAACTACTGGGAACGCCTGGAAGCACTTTATTTGTACTCACTGGAACGCAGGCGAGAGAGATATAATCTACACTTTGAAAATCCTAGAAGGAATGGTCCAGAATCTGCACACAGAAATCACTTCCTACGAAAGTAAAAGACTGGGCAGGAGGTGCAAAATACCCGCAATGAAAAGTATGGGCGCCATTAATACACTAAGAGAAAACACCATAAGTGTCCGGGGCCCAAGACTGTTCAACAGCCTCCCAACAAGCATAAGGGGAATTACCAATAGGCCCCTGGCTGCCTTCAAGAGGGATCTGGACAGATACTTAAAGTCGGTGCCGGATCAGCCGGGCTGTGGTTCGTACATTGGTCTACGTGCGGCCAGCAGTAACAGCCTCGTTGATCAGGCCCTGATCAACGCTCCTGGGCCGCGGGAGCGTTGATTCCCGGAATACCCTCCAGGTAGACATGTGATGGTGAGTGCTGGATTAAGCCACAACAGCACCACCACGTGTTGGTGAGGTGTGGGTGTTACCGGAAGACGATTTCCGCGGGTACCGCCCCGCGCGACCCAACCCCAGACCAGAACTGAGTATACTACAAACTAATCACACAGTAGAGCTGAAAAGTATAATGTGAAGGACCTGGGAGTGGTAATGTCTGATGATCTCACCTTCAAGGATCATAACAATGTCACTATCACATTGCAAGGAAAAGAATAGGATGGATAATAAGAACATTCAAGACAGATGCCAAGCCAATGATGATCCTTTTTAAATCACTTGTTATCTCTACGCTGGAATACTGCTGTACTCTGACAGCTCCATTCAAGGCAGGTGAAATCGCAGATCTAGAGAATGTACAGAGAACCTTTACTGCACATATCAGTTCCATCAAACACCTTAAGTACTGAGAACGCCTGGAAGCACTTGACTTGTGCTCACTGGAGCGCATGCGAGAAAGATACATCATAATCTACACCTGGAAAATCCTAGAGGGACTGATTCCTAATCTGCACACATAATCACTCCCTACGAAAGCAAAACACTTGGCAGGCGATGCAACATAGTCCCAATGAAAAGTAGGGGCACCATTAGTACATTAAGAGAAAACACCATAAGTGTCCGGGGCCCAAGACTGTTCAACAGCCTCCCACCATGCATAAGGGGAATTACCAATAGGCCCCTGGCTGCCTTCAAGAGGGATCTGGACAGATACTTAAGTCTGTGCCGGATCAGCCGGGCTGTGGTTCGTACGTTGGACTATGTGTGGCCAGCAGTAACAGTCTAGTTGATCAGGCTAGCGTGTGGCTAGCACCAGAGTATTGGTGCTAGCCGCAAGCACTCCATGGTAGGCACCACAGCCAGGCTGATCAGGAACTAATCTGAGGAGCTTTTCATGTTCCCTCTTGAAGACTACTAGGAGTCTCTTAGTAATTCCCCTTATGTATGGAGTTCCTTCACAAGTATTGAGTTACCTCGTAATGTACTCATTTCACCTCGGCTTTTAGGTGGGGATATTTTGCACCGCCTGCAGAGCCACATGTTTTCGTAGGAGTGATTTCGGTGTGCAGATATGGGACCTATCCCTCCAGATTTCTTTCAGATGCAAATTATGTGTATGTTTCTCAACGTTGCAAAGAATATAGTTGCCAATAATTCAACTTTGCACTTGACTGAATTAAATGAACAGTGAAGGTACTCGTACATTTTCCAGCTGTTCACTTTCTCCTGCTTTATTTAAAAAAGGTTAGTAAACACGAATATTGCAGCCTTAAACATTGCAGTGGTTGGCAAAAGGTCTTATTATGCCACAAAGTGGTAATGTGCACCTTAAGATCAACTGAAATAAGGTCATAAATAGTGTGATTTTTTTATACATGTGTTTGAAGGTGTATAGCCTAGCAGGTAGGCGTGGTCTTAGACGTGACAAGAGTAAGTGTGTATCACGTGCGTGACATGTTTCAACTCCACCACTCTTAGCTGACAAGTGAAGCAAATATACATGGTAAGTCTTTATTATGATAACGTTTCACTTCAAGGAAACTTGTCATAACTTATGAAGTTTCACTTGAAGGCAAACGTCAGTTTAATAAAGTGTTGTTTTTAATTCAATCCACCATTGTTGGTGATGTGTGGTCCCCCCCCCACCATCACTCTTGATGATGTGCTGCACCACCATCACTCTTGATGATGTGCTGCACCACCATCACTCTTGATGATGTGCTGCACCACCATCACTCTTGATGTGCTGCACCACCATCACTCTTGATGTGCTGCACCACCATCACTCTTGATGATGTGCTGCACCACCATCACTCTTGATGTGCTGCACCACCATCACTCTTGATGATGTGCTGCACCACCATCACTCTTGATGATGTGCTGCACCACCATCACTCTTGATGATGTGCTGCACCACCATCACTCTTGATGATGTGCTGCACCACCATCACTCTTGACGATGTGCTGCACCACCATCACTCTTGCTGATGTGCTGCACCACCATCACTCTTGATGTGCTGCACCACCATCACTCTTGACGATGTGCTGCACCACCATCACTCTTGATGATGTGCTGCACCACCATCACTCTTGATGTGCTGCACCACCATCACTTGATGTGCTGCACCACCACCAGTGCCAGTGCTGCACCACCACCAGTGTCAGTGCTGCACCACCACCAGTGTCAGTGCTGCACCACCACCAGTGTCAGTGCTGCACCACCACCAGTGTCAGTGCTGCACCACCACCAGTGTCAGTGCTGCACCACCACCAGTGTCAGTGCTGCACCACCACCAGTGTCATTGCTGCACCACCACCAGTGTCAGTGCTGCACCACCACCAGTGCCAGTGCTGCACCACCACCAGTGCCAGTGCTGCACCACCACCAGTGCCAGTGCTGCACCACCACCAGTGTCAGTGCTGCACCACCACCAGTGCCAGTGCTGCACCACCATGGCACCTCTCACCCCCACGTTAACTCAGACAGTTGTGGGGACACAAGTAAAACGGGAAACTGTCCTCGAGGGACACGAAAGAACAATCTTTTTTTGAAATGCGGTGCCTTATGCTGGTGAAGGGCTCTTGATCCAAGGAGCTGGTGTAATACAGGTCAGATGGTGGAAAATAAATACAGGCAGAATGATGGAAGTATTATACGTAGTATGCCATCGGGGCGTGTGAGTGTGTGTGTGTGTGTGTGTGTGTGAGTGTGTGTGTGTGTGTGTGCGTGTGTGTGTGTGTGTGTGTGTGTGTGTGTGTGAGAGTGTGTGTGTGTGTGTGTGTGTGTGCGTGTGAGGGATGGAGGTGGCAGTCACGTAGACGTGTGCAAGGAGATAAGGGTAGTTCAGTATTGTTAAAGAAGACATTATTTGTATCACTTTCCTCGGAGGGTTAATAACCCAGCACAACCCAAGTCAGTCAGTCTGGCTTATCTCAGTTGTGGGGCAGCGGGCCGCCAACTGCAACAACCTGGTTGACTAGGCATGCAGCAAACAAGCCAGGCCCAAGGGAGAGCTGCGGGAGTAGGGAAATTCTCGAAATTAGTCAGAGGTATATCACATCTATATCAGAATGGCCCTTTTATAGCACGTTTCAACCCCGTGTGTTTGTAATTATCTGTTTGTATCGACCTATTTGTAATTAGTCTACCTATTATAGTTACATAAGTAGAGCTGTGTTGATGAGGTTCCGTCTTCCCTAATTAATTCATTATATAATTAGTTATCTCCGAAGGGATACTCCTTTGAGAACTTATTTAATTTTTTTTTAATTTCCAAGGATTTTCGTTTATAACTTGAGAACGCCTCATCCTGGCCCTCTCTGATTTACCTGTGACCTGTTTCCAGAGTTTTGCGACCATCCCTGGGCTTGGCCTCTCTTTTAATTGCTTGGTCAACTAGGCTGTTGTTGTTGGCAGTCCAATGAGCTACATATCCATCACAGCCTGGTTGATCAAGCACTCAGTGGAGGTAGTGATACAGTTACCTCTTGAAAACTTGCACACTTGTTTCTATAATATTTCTCAAATCTATTCATAGCAGGTTGAAGAGTCTAGGACCATTCATGTTGATACAATGTTCACTTATAGTGATCATGGTTCCACAGCTTTTCACTGGATCTATTCCACACTTGCTCATATATCTCAGTATGGAATACGTTGTTATGGTAGTGTGTAGGCTTGCAACTAGGCCCTCAAGTATTTTCCTTCACTCCAGAGGATCAATTGAGTGTACATTTTCAATGTTGGTACAGGCAAGCCCTGCTTTACGGCGCATCAATGTTGGTACAGGCAAAGCCCTGCTTTACGGCGCATCAATGTTGGTACAGGCAAGCCCTGCTTTACGGCGCATCAATGTTGGTACAGGCAAGCCCTGCTTTACGGCGCATCAATGTTGGTACAGGCAAGCCCTGCTTTACGGCGCATCAATGTTGGTACAGGCAAAGCCCTGCTTTACGGCGCATCAATGTTGGTACAGGCAAAGCCCTGCTTTACGGCGCATCAATGTTGGTACAGGCAAAGCCCTGCTTTACGGCGCATCGCTTTGCGGCGTTTTGGTAATGCAGCGGTTTTCAGTGATACCCTCTCTTCATTTATTTATATTTCCTACAATAAATATACTCACCACTCTAAACTAAGGGCGAAAATATTTCAAGGTAAGTAATGTGTGTACTGTATATACATGTTTTAAACCTAGCTCTATTGCTCACTTTATATATGACAGTGTAAACATGTCAGGCTTTTATATGTATTTGAAAGTGAAAAAAAAGAAAGAAAGAAAGAAAAAAAGTTGTTTCACTTTACAGCAGTAGCCCAGAACCTAACCTGCTGTATAAGCGAGGCCCACCTATATACTGTAACTAGAGAAAGGTTCGTGCAACTGGTGGCATGTACAGGCGCCTTTTGTTGGTCACTTTTATATAGACTTTCTCAAATTTGGTTGGTGTGCAGTAACTTAGGAAATCTGATCGACTTCAAACTTTCAGTAGGGATTTACCCAACTCGCCAGAAAACTGGGATTATTATTGAAGTGTGCAGGTGCCAGTTTGCTAATTTTATTTTTAAAGTGACGTAGTAGGCTGTTAATTTGGGTGAAATAATTTAAGTATGCATCTTCTGAACGGCTTCAGTTATGCCTCTACAGATCGGCTTCAAACCCTAAATGCTGATGAATCTTGACTAAAGATTTGTTTGTGTTTATGTACTTACACTGTTGTGTTTGTGGGGGTCGGATCATAATTCCTGACCTCTGCCTCTGAGCTACTGTCGCCCCGACTATACTGATCGTACCTAATTTTGAAATTGTGTATAGTGTTCGCTACCACTGTCACTTAACTTTAGTTTGTGTATCCCGAGATAGGGAAACTTTTAACGTCCTTGTAGTTCATTTGCGTCTTAAGAGGCACGTAAGTTCCCCAGTCTTCTAATAACATGTTCATTTTTCCACTATAATCTACCTTGTCCATAATTAATATCGCATTTGCTTTGTCTGTCTCGTAAGGTGAAGTCTAGAATTGTCCTCAAAGATTTGTTAGGTTATACCATGAATTAAAGATCCTGGACTTCACATTACGAAACAGACAAAGCAAATGCGATAGTAATTATGGACAAGGTAGATTATAGCGGAAAAATAATGTTATTATAAGAGAGGGGAACTTACGTGCCCCTTAAGCTGCCCCCTGTGCTCATTGTGGCCCTTTTCTCGCTTCTCTCTTAACGTTTCTCATCTTTCTTGATTGTTGTGTGTGTCGTGTGTGGAAGTTCCTGGTTGTAGCTCCAGTCCTCACGAGGAAATTAAAGCCTCGTAATAAATGGAGTCGACGATTAAATGAATTACCGTACACTTAGTAAGTTGTGTGATTATTTTGTACGGTAGATCATCGTGAAGACTTGGAAGTTAATAACATAATGTAGACCATGGGCATCATGTCGATCCTGTAAGGAAAGCATGCTTCTCTTTTTATACAGGCTGTCCCATCTTCAATAATAATTAATCATATATGTATATATATATATATATATATATATATATATATATATATATATATATATATATATATATATTATTTTTTATTATTTTTTATTAAAGAAAAACTTTCATCATCATTCACTCCATCACTGTCTTGCCAGAGGGGTGCTTTACACTACAGTTATAAAAGTGGAACATTAACAGTAAACAGGTGATATCACAATATGCAGAACAACCACTGTGAAAAAATAGTGAAATTCCAAGCGTTTTAGTGACTTTTCACGTTATCAAGGAACTATAAAAATACATAAATGGTTTAGAGGAAGGCATATAAGGACGAGACTACACCTCGCTGCCACCCCCAACAACACCTGACTTTTTTATGATGATGTAGGTAGGTAGCCAGTGATGTGTGCGTCACTCACACATCACTTCAGGTCACCATGCGTCACTCACACCTCACTTCAGGTCACCAGCGTCACTCACACCTCACATCAGGTCACCATGCGTCACTCACACCTCACTTCAGGTCACCATGCGTCACTCACACCTCACTTCAGGTCACCATGCGTCACTCACACCTCACTTCAGGTCACCATGCGTCACTCACACCTCACTTCAGGTCACCATGCGTCACTCACACCTCACTTCAGGTCACCATGCGTCACTCACACCTCACTTCAGGTCACCAGCGTCACTCACACCTCACTTCAGGTCACCATGCGTCACTCACACCTCACTTCAGGTCACCAGCGTCACTCACACCTCACTTCAGGTCACCATGCGTCACTCACACCTCACTTCAGGTCACCAGCGTCACTCACACCTCCTTCAGGTCACCATGCGTCACTCACACCTCACTTCAGGTCACCAGCGTCACTCACACCTCACTTCAGGTCACCATGCGTCACTCACACCTCACTTTAGGTCACAAAAAAACATTCTTACGTTTGTTATGTTTACATACTGTTTCAAGGGAGGGATCCGGAACGTTGATATAGCTGAAGGTATCCCTCCCTTCCTTGGATGCAGCCTGGTTACCTCCTCTTACTTGCCCGCTATCTGACCCTTGCGGAATTAACACTCCCATTTAGCAGTTATAATAGTAGTAGTAACATTAGTAGTAGTTGTTGTGACTTAAGAAACAATGTAGTAGTAGTAGTAACAGTGGTAGTAGTTGTAGTAGTGGTGGTAGTGGCTCACGAGAGTCACGTACGACCTTGTACACGGGTGAAATAACGTGTAATTGGGTGAAGGAGTTCTTTCAATGGTGGGTAGTGGAGACACGCTGGCTGACGTGTGCCCTCCACCCTCCCTACATGTACCATCCTTCCCTCTCCCCTCCCTCCCTCTTCCCTCCATCCCTCTCTCTTTCCATCTCTCTTGAGTGTGCGTTACGCGTGTAGTCACCTCTTTGTACTCACCTATTTGTGATTGCAGGTGTAGATTTCCACTTCTTGACCTACCCTTAGTCTACCTGGAGTGTTCCAGCGTGTCAACGCCCCCGCGGCCCGGTCTGTGACCAGGCTTCCTGGTGGATCAGCGCCTGATCAACCAAGAAAACCTATCAATTAACACGATCTCCATTACTACTCACACAACGATATCAAGACTAAACTTTGCGTCATCATAGGCTTCTTACGTTATCTTCGTATCTGTAGCAGTGAATTCTTTGAAGAGGAATAAGTTTTCCTAAAACAGATCTTTTTCTAAATGTCACTGACCTAGTCATTACACCAGAGACTGCAGGTGCGTGCACACTTCCTCTCACTTAGACGAGATAACTGAAAGAAGACACATAGTCCTCCGTATTGTTCTCCAACAGTCTCTCCAACACCAAGTTCCAAATATCCACCACTGCCTCCACTATAGTCAAGGATATCACCAGTAAGAGACGCCACCAGTTCAACCCACGGTAGGGGTATACACCCCTGCCGTGGGTTGTGACTGAATATTCGTAGAAGAAACACAGAGACCTTCACTCACACTTCTGAACACCAGTATGTCAGCAGAATAGGCCATGTGAACAACGCCTGGTGTTCCATACAAAAGCTCCCACAACCACTTCATCATTTACCAAGCCGTCCTCTTAAACTACACACAACACGACACTCTTGTAAAGACAGTTGAATAGGTGGCTATATAAAACACACACTATATACGCAAAGTATTTTTTCCCTTCGAACTGTTGATCAGTTGCAAATCTTCACCGCTCTTCCCTATTCACAATTTTCAATGAAATTCTTAATTGCTCTCACGTTGCACACACTGGATGTACACTGTACACTGCACTCAACTCCAAGCTTGCTTCTTCGTTTGTGCTTAAGCTTACACTGTTGTGAGTCAGGTATTAGCACCACTGCAAGCTTACACTGTTGTGAGTCAGGTATTAGCACCACTGCAAGCTTACACTGTTATGAGTCAGGTATTAGCACCATTGCAAGCTTACACTGTTATGAGTCAGGTATTAGCACCACTGCAAGCTTACACTGACTCACATTACTGGATAATCAGCAGGTCAGCTTTATCCTACAAAACTAACTTATAACTATTTATGTATAATTTTAATATATAAATTGTATAATTCAACGTGACAAGGTTCATTTACGTTAATTATTAAAAAGAGTTAATAGAGCTATAGTTTACCCACAATACACTACACGCACATGCTTGACAAAAAGGCCTTGGTCAACGCTTATTTAAATGTAAAAGGGAGAACTTGCAGCCTGTACATACTTTGATTTACTTAATATTAAGCTACATATATATACATGACATTTGTCCATTGGAAAACGTCGTTGATATCTGTAATTTTTTGTGTCTTTACTGAGGCGACTTTCATACTTAGCTGGGTATGGCCAGCTGTGGCTAGTGTTGTGTCTGTGCTATAAGGGTGAGATACAGTAAAGGTACTACCACTGCCTTGAAGTGCTCAACTGTTTACTTTACTGACACTGGACTTTGTCTATGCTTACTATCACGCTTTGTGGTCTCTTAGGAATTTAGAATATCCATTTCCTAACTTTTTCTGTTATGTCAGAGTCGACATCACTTTACGAGTCTTCACTCCAAACTTACACTTGATAAATACTTTTTTTTTATCACATTTGCATTTTATTTTTCGTCTTAAACCTCAGCGATTTCGTCATAAAAATCGTATAATTGTGATAGTCACGATCTTCCTCCATGATGATGTGGGTTGTCACCTTTTTAAAGTTCCATAAAAACAGTAAGTTAGCGTTCAAACCTCTCCAGGGAGGTTCCTCGACGCTGGCGAGGGGCTCTTGGTTCTAGGGAATTGGATCTGTGCTCCAGTTCCATGAATTAAGCCTGAATGCCTTCCATCCACCCTCCCCCATATGTGCTGTATATTCTTACGGGTTTAGCGCTCCCCCATGATTATAATAATGGCGTTCAAACAGCCTTTCCCAAGTGTTTGTATGGTGTTAGTGCTGCTGCTCTGTAATATTGTGCCATAACTCTGCTGTCTCCTCTATGAAGAGAAACTACGTCTGCAAGTTTGCTCTAAGCTCCTGCAAACAACACTGAATCTTCGTGCTAATGATACTTTTATATTTCTTTACGAATATGTTCACAATTCAAGTTTAACTGCTGAGTGTGTATAGTAATATTAGGTATATCATTTGTAGAGTGAGGCGATTTTATGGTAAAACTCTCTGGGTCTTTAACTCCCATGATGTTGATAGGATCTCTGAACATTCATTCATACTATTCTCTCTTTTCTTTGTTCTTAACTATTAATGAATATTCGTTGAGTAGAGAGACAATACTGGAAGAGATTTGCAACTTGCATTTTCCATACCAAAGAAAATATTTGTAATTTTCCCAATTTCTTGAATAACTGTTTGTTCGGTTTTTTTCCATCTCGTATCAATGCTTTAGGTTGTGTTTGCTATTAGTAATTTGTACATGTACATTCGCTTACCTTTGTAATGGTATTTACGTTAACTAAGCAGTTACTTGACCATATTCCTTCTCTAAACTCTATGTTTCAGCTCTGTTATTTTTTTTTGTAGGTTTTGTCATTTTGACGAAGTTTACATAGCTGTAGTGCGCTTCTGCGTTCAGGTTTTCTATTGACTGGTGAGGGTTTAGAGTTCTTAGGAGGGATTCCCAGGGGATGGCTGATTACTTAATTATGTCCCCCCAGTCAGTTGTCTGAGTGTTGACTGTAGCTTAGGTTGTCCACCCAAGTATTTATGCTTGTTTGAATGAGTGATTCAGTGCTTGTTATATTAATGGTGTAACTGCTGGTGATGGTAGCTGAGTGACCACGTTACAGATAAAGTGACCACGTTAGAGATAATGTGACCGGGAAAACATCCTTCCTGCCTCCAAGCTCTGATATTACTGCTATATTTAGCGCCACTCACAAACGTATTTACTAACATGTCTGCAAAATTACTGCAACACATACTGTGAGGAGTCATGAAAGAGAGAGAGGGAGAGAGAGAGAGAGAGAGAGAGAGAGAGAGAGAATGAGAGAGAGGTGGGAGGGAAAGAGAGAGAGAGAGAGGCTGGGAGGGAAAGAGAGAGAGAGAGAGAGAGAGAGAGAGAGAGAGAGGCTGGGAGGGAAAGGGTTGAGGGATGGGGGGAATGCTTGGCCTGGTATTGGATGTGGGGATCATCGCCCCCACAGCCCAGTGTGAGAGCCACCTACCTGGGGTAGGGAAGGGAGTAGAGGTAAGGGGGAGGGAGTATGGGGAAGAGGGAGGGAGAAAGAGGAAGGGGGAGGGAGTAGAGGTAAGGGGAAGGGGAGTGTGTATTTGTGAAGCACTCTGGATAATTTTAGCGCTGATTCATTCCTCTTAATTTTAAAGTTGTTTTTTTGTTAGTAAAATTTAACCATTAATTCGTTTATGTTAATTTTATCATTGGTGAATGTCCTGCTAATGTTACATCCTTCGTTAAAAAGATAAGTAAATGTTAAAGTAATGTTGTAACACGTATTTGATGGTAAAATGGTGTGGAACATAAACATTCATTCTTACAGTATTGAGTGTTTATTATTTTGTTATTGAAACTTATCATGGCTAATGATAATTTTCAGTGGCCTGGTTAATAGCCTGATTGATCAGGTCATTAACCAGGAGACCTAGTCTGGCACCTGGCAGCGCGAGTCATGACCTCCGCGCTCACTACAGTGACCTAGTCTGGCACCAGGCAGTGCGAGTCATGACCTCAGCGCTCACTACAGTGACCTAGTCTGGCACCAGGCAGTGCGAGTCATGACCTCAGCGCTCACTACAGTGACCTAGTCTGGCACCAGGCAGTGCGAGTCATGACCTCAGCGCTCACTACAGTGACCTAGTCTGGCACCAGGCAGTGCGAGTCATGACCTCCGCGCTCACTACAGTTAGGTAGATTCTTTCCAATTAACCTGTCTTAACTGTTCTTGGCACTGGTGGTGATGACTCCAGTGGCCAGTTGACCAGTGACCAGTTGGCCAGTTGACCAGTGACCAGTTGACCCTCCACAGTGATCATTTAGTGATGGTGGTACTGTTGTTTATGCTGCTAGTTGCTGTTGCTATTATTGCTGCTAGTTAATGTTATTATTGCTGTTAGTTGCTGTTGCTGCTGTTATTGCTGTTAGTTGCTGTTGCTGCTGTTATTGCTTCTAGTTGCTAGTAATACTGTTGTTTCTAGTTTGCTGATCCTGCTACAGCTGCTGTTGTCTCTGCTGTTACGACTGCTACTGCTGCTGCTGTTACTTCTTTTGCTGTTTCTGCTTCTGCACTGCTGCTGTTATTGCTGTTGGTGTATTTTTAGAAACTTGACCTTTAGACTGGTGTTATTTATGAGTGAGGTGAGATTGTCACCTTGTGCGGCGCTAACCTGTCCAGCCAGTTGAATATTGACCCGTCTTTATACTTAAGCTTGTTCCAGCTTTGGTTCTTCACGTTGCTTCAAGCTGGCTTCATCCTCACGCCCACAGCTTCACCACATTGTACGCCAGAAACAGTGTTAGTGTTATATTTGACCAGGAGGACTGGCCACTGTCCGGGCCGCGGGGGCCATGACCTCTGCAGTCAGCTACAGGCACTAAGAAGGTTAATATAAGTGTAAGAGTCAAGCACTTGATGGTGCTATAATTACATTAATATAAGTAAGAGTGAAGCACTTAATGGTGCTACAATTACATTAATCAATGCTCTTAAACTATAATTACTTGAATTAGTAATTATGAAGTTAATGTTAATCTTATTTATTATACTCTTATTATATTTATTATACTCTCTTATGCTCTTATTATATTTATTATACATTCTTTTATTATACTTATGCTCGTATTCTCTTGTCTTAGTGTATAGGGACCAAAACTCTTTAGTACCCTTCCTTCATATATATATATATATATATATATATATATATATATATATATATATATATATATATATATATATATATATATATATATATATATATAAGGGTAATTACCAAGACAGTCGTAGCTGTCTTCAAGAGTGAACCAGATAAGGTCCTCAAGTCAGTTCCTGATTAGCCGGGCTGTGGTGATTATATCTACGTAAATAAAGCTTTTAACCAGGCCTGGTTTGTGACCGGGTCGCGGGGGCGGTCACCTCTCTGGTATCGTCTTGTGCTAACTTTCAGGTAATTTGGCCATGGTTATGTTCTTTGTTGTTAGGTAGACGAGCACAGCCTGGCTGATCAAACTGTCAAGGAGGAAGTGAATAAATGCTTTACAAATCTGACACGTTGATAAATGAGACACTTTTGCAACATTTAGGTATCTTTATTCTGGACACGTTTCGCCCCACAGTGGCTTCTTCAGTCCAGTGCAGAGGAAGATGGAAAAAGAGGAGTTTGAGGTAATCAGTCCCTCAGGAGTTTGAGGTAATCAGTCCCTCAGGAGTTTGAGGTAATCAGTCCCTCAGGAGTTTGAGGTAATCAGTCCCTCAGGAGTTTGAGGTAATCAGTCCCTCAGGAGTTTGAGGTAATCAGTCCCTCAGGAGTTTGAGGTAATCAGTCCCTCAGGAGTTTGAGGTAATCAGTCCCTCAGGAGTTTGAGGTAATCAGTCCCTCAGGAGTTTGAGGTAATCAGTCCCTCAGGAGTTTGAGGTAATCAGTCCCTCAGGAGTTTGAGGTAATCAGTCCCTCAGGAGTTTGAGGTAATCAGTCCCTCAGGAGTTTAAGGTAATCAGTCCCTCAGGAGTTTGAGGTAATCAGTCCCTCAGGAGTTTGAGGTAATCAGTCCCTCAGGAGTTTGAGGTAATCAGTCCCTCAGGAGTTTGAGGTAATCAGTCCCTCAGGAGTTTGAGGTAATCAGTCCCTCAGGAGTTTGAGGTAATCAGTCCCTCAGGAGTTTGAGGTAATCAGTCCCTCAGGCTGGAGTCTTAACACATCAACTCCAGGCTGAGGGACTAATTACCTCAAATACTTTTTCTCCAATTTTGATGGACTGATTACATCTTTATTTCACTACTACTGCTGCCTCACTAAACATACCCAACTGTTGCACCACCTGTGTGTTGCACCACCTGTGTGTTGCACCACCTGTGTGTTAATCTTCAGCTGGACCGCCTCAAGCTTCTTAACTAATGAAGTTTGTTGCTTCTTGATATTGTATCTCCTTATTATTGTTGCATGTTAACAACAGGCGGAGTTGAAAGATAACTCTAGGCCTTTCGTGTTGCAATCAACACATCATCAGGAGCTTGTAATTTTGCAGGAAAGAGGATAAAATCCGAGGAAACACGCTCACTCTGAGCGTGTTTCCTCGGATTTTATCCTCTTTCCTGCAATATTGCAAGCTTCTGATATGTTGATTGCAACACGAAAGGCCTAGAGTTATCTTTCAACTCCCCCGTGTTTGTTTTACATCTTACATCGCTTATTCGCGATTTTTTGCATAAAATTGATACTTATATATACTTTCTTGCTTGTTGCTTTAAATTCTTCGTCTTGTAATGTTTTATATCTAGTGAAGGAGGTGAGAGAGAGAGAGAGAGAGAGAGAGAGAGAGAGAGAGAGAGAGAGAGAGAGAGAGAGAGAGAGAGCCGTCATGCCAACCATCCTTCACAGTCTGTGTACAATAGTTGTTACCAGAAAACTTGTAGGATTCGCTTTTTGAGTTGTGATGTATTAGTGAGAGTTGTCTGCTCCTCTCCCTCGCTTCTCACTTGGAAAATTGTTCACTAATTGGTGTTTATATGGTATCTTTGTGAGCGTGTGTTTAGTGGTGACCACAAGTGCTTGTTCTCCTGGTTGGGGGTTATTGATGATGGTGGGGGGTCGTTGGTGGTAGTGGTGGAGGTACCTCCTATACGAGGTAAAACTTTGGCATTACTGCGTCTCCTTCACTGTGTGTGTGTGTGTGTACTCATCTATTTGTGGTTGCAGGGGTCCAGTCATAGCTCCTGGCCCCGCCTCTTCGCTGGTTGCTACTAGGTCCACTTCCTGCTCCATTATCTTTATCGTATCTCTTGTATGTGTGTATGTACTCACATATAAGCGGTTGCAGTGGTCAAGTCATAGCTCCTGGCGTGTTAGTGTACTCACTCACCTAGATGTACTCACCTAGTTGTGGCTGCAGGGGTCGAGTCACAGCTCCTGGCCCGCCTCTTCACTGGCCGCTACTCGGTCACTCTACCCGCTAAAGGAACTTTATCATACCTCTCCTTAAAGCTGTGTATGGATCCTGCCTCCACTACATCACTTCCCAGACTATTCCACTTCCTGACAACTCTGTGACTGAAGAAATACTTCCTAACATCCCTGTGGTTCATCTGAGTCTTCAACTTCCAACTGTGACCCCCTTGTTTCTGTGTCCCACCTCTGGAACATTCTGTCTCTGTCCACCTTGTCGATTCCTCTCAGTATTTTATATGTCGTTATCATATCCCCTCTATCTCTCCTGTCTTCCAGTGTCGTCAGGTCGATTTCCCGTAACCTCTCCTCGTAGGACATGCCCCTTAGCTCCAGGACTAGTCTTGTTGCAAATCTTTGCACTTTCTCTAGTTTCCTTACATGCTTGGCTAGGTGAGGGTTCCAAACTGGCGCTGCATACTCCAGTATGGGCCTATCGTACACAGTGTACAAAGTCCTGAATGACTCCTTATTAAGATGTCGGAATGCTGTTCTTAGGTTTGCTAGGCGCCCGTATGTTGCAGCAGTTATTTGGTTGATGTGCGCCTCAGGAGATGTGCCCGCGTGTTATACTCACCCCAAGATCCTTTTCCTTGAGTGAGGTTTGTAGACTCTGGCCCCTAAACTATACTATACTGTGTGTGTGTGTGTGTGTGAGAGAGAGAGAGAGAGAGAGAGAGAGAGAGAGAGAGAGAGAGAGAGCGTGAATGAGAGTGTAAGATCACTTACAAACTTGGCCACCTTTGCAGCACACATTACAGACCCGACCCTTCACTCCCTCTACTCCGATAATTATCCTCAATAATCACCTGTAATCTAGTCATTCCTGGTCTTTCTCTTAATTCTTACCACATATTCGTTACTCTCTCTCTCTCTCTCTCACACACACATAGGATCTATGCATAACTTAAAGAAGAGGTATGATAAAGCTTATGGAGCAGGGAGAGCGTGAACCTAATAGCGACCAGTGAAGAGGCGGGGACAGGAGCTATGAATCAATCACTGCAACCATAATTATGTGGGAACACACACACGTGTATGTCTCTCAGTGTACACATGCTGAAAGTTTTCTTTAATTGTTATTTCATGTATTAAAGTATTCTTGACTATTGAACAGGATACATACAACCTTAATGACCCTCGTGTAGTTGATACTCTTTAAACCTCGTTTAGTAATCCAACCAACCAGAACAGTCACTCCATTCTCGCACTACCAGTGTTAAACGTTTCTTGCTTATTTAAACGTTTCCTGCCATATTATTGGCAGCAGTGATGTTGGGAAGCAGGTAATGGTGAGGGTGAGCCAGCAGCAGACACCCTGTACATGGGTCAGCTAGAGGGCTGGTAATGGTGAGGGTGAGCCAGCAGCAGACACCCTGTACATGGGTCAGCTGGAGTGCTGGTGATGGTGAGGTGAGCCAGCAGCAGACACCCTGTACATGGGTCAGCTGGAGGGCTGGTAATGGTGAGGGTGAGCCAGCAGCAGACACCCTGTACATGGGTCAGCTGGAGTGCTGGTGATGGTGAGGGTGAGCCAGCAGCAGACACCCTGTACATGGGTCAGCTGGAGGGCTGGTAATGGTGAGGGTGAGCCAGCAGCAGACACCCTGTACATGGGTCAGCTAGAGGGCTGGTAATGGTGAGGGTGAGCCAGCAGCAGACACCCTGTACATGGGTCAGCTGGAGGGCTGGTAATGGTGAGGGTGAGCCAGCAGCAGACACCCTGTACATGGGTCAGCTGGAGGGCTGGTAATGGTGAGGGTGAGCCAGCAGCAGACACCCTGTACATGGGTCAGCTGGAGGGCTGGTAATGGTGAGGGTGAGCCAGCAGCAGACACCCTGTACATGGGTCAGCTAGAGGGCTGGTAATGGTGAGGGTGAGCCAGCAGCAGACACCCTGTACATGGGTCAGCTGGAGGGCTGGTAATGGTGAGGGTGAGCCAGCAGCAGACACCCTGTACATGGGTCAGCTAGAGGGCTGGTAATGGTGAGGTGAGCCAGCAGCAGACACCCTGTACATGGGTCAGCTGGAGGGCTGGTAATGGTGAGGGTGAGCCAGCAGCAGACACCCTGTACATGGGTCAGCTAGAGGGCTGGTAATGGTGAGGGTGAGCCAGCAGCAGACACCCTGTACATGGGTCAGCTGGAGTGCTGGTGATGGTGAGGGTGAGCCAGCAGCAGACACCCTGTACATGGGTCAGCTGGAGTGCTGGTGATGGTGAGGGTGAGCCAGCAGCAGACACCCTGTACATGGGTCAGCTGGAGTGCTAGTGATGGTGAGGGTGAGCCAGCAGCAGACACCCTGTACATGGGTCAGCTGGAGTGATGGTGAGGGTGAGCCAGCAGCAGACACCCTGTACATGGGTCAGCTGGAGTGCTGCTGCTGCTGTACATGCTTAGAATAATGCTAACTTGCTGCCACCACGGCATGTATACCAGCTATGTTGGTGTATGTGTGGTGCTGGCATACATACCAGCTATGTTGGTTTATGTGTGGTGCTGGCATACATACCAGCTATGTTGGTTTATGTGTGGTGCTGGCATACATACCAGCTATGTTGGTTTATGTGTGGTGCTGGCATACATACCAGCTATGTTGGTTTATGTGTGGTGCTGGCATACATACCAGCTATGTTGGTGTATGTGTGGTGCTGGCATACATACCAGCTATGTTGGTTTATGTGTGGTGCTGGCATACATACCAGCTATGTTGGTTTATGTGTGGTGCTGGCATACATACCAGCTATGTTGGTTTATGTGTGGTGCTGGCATACATACCAGCTATGTTGGTTTATGTGTGGTGCTGGCATACATACCAGCTATGTTGGTTTATGTGTGGTGCTGGCATACATACCAGCTATGTTGGTTTATGTGTGGTGCTGGCATACATACCAGCTATGTTGGTGTATGTGTAGTGCTGGCATACATACCAGCTATGCTGTTATATATGCTTATATTGTTACTTGTTGTTGAAAGTTAGGTGCTGAGATTACTGGTGTACATGACACACCCAGTGCGTGTCTTTAGTAACTTCCTCCAAGACACTCTTAAAGCCTGACCCACCTGATGTGTGTGCGTGCGTGCGTGTGTGTGCGTGTGTGTGTGTGTGTGTGTGTGTGTGTGTGTGTGTGTGTGTGTGTGTGTGTGTGTGTGTGTTTACCTTGTAAGACACTTAAAAAAAGCTGACACAACCCTCACTTGGTGGTGTCGAACCACCGGCACTGGAGAACTAAGTGTGGAGGTGTAAGGCTCCCCTCAGAGGGAAAGGGAAGGCAGACCTCTGGAGGGAAGGGGAGGGAGGCTGACCTTTGGAGGGGAGGGGGGACTGGCCTATGGAGGGGAGGGGGGAAGGGAGGGGGTAACACTCAAGGACGCTCACTTCCCGGAAATCTGGAATTGTTGCCTGAGGATTTCACCTTTCATGCTCCATCAATATTGACCCGTACACACACACACACACACACACACACACACACACACACACACACACGTGGCTAGTGGTAAGCCGCTCACGCACGGAGGGCCGGTTCTATTCGACGGGGCGGAAACATTTCAGTGTTTCCACACACACACATCACACACATACATACAACAGGCCTAGTGTCAAATCGACATGCCAGACAAATGGTAACTAACACACACAGTGAGAGACCAGTGTCACTGACATGTATAGTATGCAAAGTCATGGAGAAGATTATCAGGAGAAGAGTGATGGAGCACCTAGAAAGGAATGAGCTTATCAACGACAACCAACACAGATTCAGAGACGGGAAATCCTGTGTCACAAACCTACTGGAGTTCTATGACAGGGTGACAGCAGTAAGACAAGAGAGAGAGAGGGGGTGGGTAGATTGCGCTTTCTTGGACTGTAAGAAGGCTTTTGACACAGTTCCACACAAGAGATTAGTGCAAAAGCTTGAGGACCAGGCAGAGATAACAGGGAAGGCGCTGCAATGGATCAGAGAATACCTGATGGGAAGGCATCAGCAAGTCATGGTACGTGATGAGGTGTCAGACGTAAGGAATAGACTCAGAAGTGTCCCTATTTGCAGACGATGTGAAGTTAATGAGAATTCAGTCGGAGGAGGATAAGGCAAGACTACAAAGGGATCTGGACAGGCTGCAGGTCTGGTCCAGCAATTGGCTCCTGGAGTTCAACCCCACCAAGTGCAAAGTCATGAAGATCGGGAAGGGCAAAGAAGACCGAAGACAGAGTACAGTCTAGGGGGGCCAAAGACTACAAACCTCACTCAAGGAAATGGATCTTGGGGTGTATATAATACCGAGCACATCACCTGATGGACACATGAATCGAATAACTGCTGCAGTATATGGGCGACTATCGAACCTAAGAATTGCATTCCGACATCTCAGTAAGGAGTCGTTCAGGACCCTGTACATCGTGTACGTCAGGCACATATTGGAGTATGCAGCACCAGTTTGGAACCCTCACCTGGTCAAGCACGTCAGGAAATTAGAGAAAGTGTAAAAGTTTGCAACGAGACTGGTCCCGGAGCTAAGGGGCATGTCCTACGAGGAGAGGAACTCGACCTGACGACACTGGAGGACAAGGGGGTCATAATAACGACATATAAAATACTGAGAGGAATCGACAAGGTGGACAGAGACAGGATGTTCCAGAGATGGGACACAGCAACAAGGGAACACAGTTGGAAGTTGAAGACTCAGATGAGTCACAGGGATGTTAAGAAGCATTATTTCTTCAGTCACAGAGTTGTCAAGAAGTGGAATAGTCTGGAAAGTGAGGTAGTGGAGGCAGGAACCATACATAGCTTTAAGACGAGGTTGATCATGCTCAATGATCAGGGAGAGAGTGGACCTAGTAGCTACCATTGAAGAGGCGGGGATAGGAACTACGACTTGACCACTGCAACCACTAGTACCATAGGTACGATAAGACCCACGAGATTAAGAGGGAGTGAATCTGGCAAGCAACAAGGTGAAAGACCACTGCACCCATATATAGGTGAGTTATAGTGGATTCTCTCTCTCTCTCTCTCTCTCTCTCTCTCTCTCTCTCTCTCTAACCTCTCCCTCTCAGTGAAAGCATAAAGGTGATGGCTGGAACAAGGGTGAGTGGGTTGTGTGACATGACGTTTGCATCACATAATTCACTAAAATCCATACATTCTCTCTCTCTCTCTCTCTCTCTCTCTCTCTCTCTCTCTCTCTCTCTCTCTCTCTCTCTCTCTCTCTCTCTCTCTCTTTCTCACGCAAAACTTAGGCAGCATTCTTCCATTTTTCTTTCCTTCACTCTCTTGACTTTCCCATTCCTCATCTCCCTCTCTCTCTCTCAGTTCATGTCCCTCCTTCCTTTACTACCCACTCTTTACTACTGGTTCATTCCTAGTACTGATGAATGAGGATGAGGAGTGAATCATACAGGATGAACCCATTGTTGGGCTATTAGGTTTGAAGCCTAGCGACTACACGAGGGTCATTAAGACTGCTTGTCAGTTCTACATCACCTGTCAAGTATACCTTAATACCTAATGTAGAGAGAGCCAGAGTTTGCTACCACCTGCAGCTCATAAGACTGCCATTCCCACGAGCCCCCCTGGGGCGGGGAAGATGGCACACCAGAGGCCTAGCTTCTCCCTACGAGCCCCCATGGGGCGGGGAATAGGGCCAGGGGACAGTTGGTCCCAGAAGATGAGGAGATTCTTGTTCCTCCTCCATGGGAGACATAGGTCTCAGACACTGCCATGACAGGGAGCCAAGGCCAGGTCACCATCTGGTCAAGACTCGGGCCGGAGAGGGCCGGCGAATCAACAACAACAAACCTAATGTAGGGATCAAACTGTTACGTATACACACACATACACATACACCGTGAGTGTATATACACCTCTGTATAAACACTGATATACATACACCTCTGAGTGTATATACACTTCTGATTGTATATACACTGATAAATATACATTTCTCAGTGTATATACCCTATAAACATACACCTCAGTGTATATACCCTATAAGCATGCACCTCTCAGTGTATATATCCTATAAACATACACCTCCGGGTTATATACCCTGATAAACATACACCTCCGGGGTATATACCCTGATAAACATACACCTCTGAGTGTATATACACTGATATGCACTGGGTGTATATACACTGATAAACATACACCTCTGAGTGTATATACACTGATATGCACTGGGTGTATATACCCTGATAAACATACACCTCTGAGTGTATATACACTGATAAACATACACCTCTGAGTGTATACACTGATAAACATACACCTCTGAGTGTATACACTGATAAACATACACCTCTGTGTGTATATACACTGATAAACATACACCTCTGTGTGTATATACACTGATAAACATACACCTCTGAGTGTATATACACTGATAAACATACACCTCTGAGTGTATATACACTGATAAACATACACCTCTGAGTGTATACACTGATAAACATACACCTCTGAGTGTATACACTGATAAACATACACCTCTGAGTGTATACACTGATAAACATACACCTCTGAGTGTATACACACTGATAAACATACACCTCTGTGTGTATACACACTGATAAACATACACCTCTGTGTGTATACACTGATAAACATACACCTCTGAGTGTATACACTGATAAACATACACCTCTGAGTGTATATACACTGATAAACATACACCTCTGAGTGTATACACTGATAAACATACACCTCTGAGTGTATATACACTGATAAACATACACCTCTGAGTGTATACACACTGATAAACATACACCTCTGAGTGTATACACACTGATAAACATACACCTCTGAGTGTATACACACTGATAAACATACACCTCTGAGTGTATACACACTGATAAACATACACCTCTGAGTGTATACACACTGATAAACATACACCTCTGAGTGTATACACACTGATAAACATACACCTCTGAGTGTATATACACTGATAAACATACACCTCTGTGTGTATATACACTGATAAACATACACCTCTGAGTGTATATACACTGATAAACATACACCTCTGAGTGTATATACACTGATAAACATACACCTCTGAGTGTATATACACTGATAAACATACACCTCTGAGTGTATACACTGATAAACATACACCTCTGAGTGTATATACACTGATAAACATACACCTCTGAGTGTATATACACTGATAAACATACACCTCTGAGTGTATATACACTGATAAACATACACCTCTGTGTGTATACACTGATAAACATACACCTCTGAGTGTATATACACTGATAAACATACACCTCTGAGTGTATATACACTGATAAACATACACCTCTGAGTGTATATACACTGATAAACATACACCTCTGAGTGTATATACACTGATAAACATACACCTCTGTGTGTATACACACTGATAAACATACACCTCTGAGTGTATACACACTGATAAACATACACCTCTGAGTGTATACACACTGATAAACATACACCTCTGAGTGTATATACACGTATAAACATACACCTCTGAGTGTATATACACTGATAAACATACACCTCTGAGTGTATATACACTGATAAACATACACCTCTGAGTGTATATACACGTATAAACATACACCTCTGAGTGTATATACACTGATAAACATACACCTCTGAGTGTATATACACTGATAAACATACACCTCTGAGTGTATATACACTGATAAACATACACCTTTGAGTGTATATACACTGATAAACATACACCTCTGTGTGTATACACACTGATAAACATACACCTCTGAGTGTATATACACTGATAAACATACACCTCTGAGGTATATACACGTATAAACATACACCTCTGAGTGTATATACACTGATAAACATACACCTCTGAGTGTATATACACTGATAAACATACACCTCTGAGTGTATATACACTGATAAACATACACCTCTGAGTGTATATACACTGATAAACATACACCTCTGAGTGTATACACACTGATAAACATACACCTCTGAGTGTATATACACTGATAAACATACACCTCTGAGTGTATATACACGTATAAACATACACCTCTGAGTGTATATACACTGATAAACATACACCTCTGTGTGTATACACACTGATAAACATACACCTCTGGGTGTATACACACTGATAAACATACACCTCTGTGTGTATACACACTGATAAACATACACCTCTGGGTGTATACACTCTGATAAACATACACCTCTGGGTGTATACACTCTGATAAACATACACCTCTGGGTGTATAGAGGCTTGTCGTCCCCCTGGTGGTGAAGCATCACAACACCGTGGAGACCCTGCAGGTTTAGCACTTCCCCGTGATTATAAAAAATGTGGTGAGAAGACACTAGTAGTGCACCACGGACACTAGGAGTGCACTAAGGACACAGTGCACTATGGACACATGTAGGTCACCACGGGCACTAGGAGTGAACTACGGACACAGTGCATTATGGACACATGTGCACCACGGGCACTAGTAGTGCACAACGGGCACTAGTAGTGCACCACGGACATTAGGAGTGCACTATGGACACATGTAGTGCACCACGGGCACTAGGAGTGCACGACGGACATTAGGAGTGCACTACGGACACAGTGCACTATGGACACATGTGGTGCACCGTTCTGCTATAATTCTCTAAAAAAAACTACAAACGTTCGTGTTGCATCTTCTGCCTCGTAGTTTCTTTCCACTGTTTCTAGTTATCGACTCGTGTGACCTTGAAGTAGCGGCAGTCAGGAAGAGGGGGGGGGTAGTGGTGCGGGTACTGGTGGTTGCAGTGGTGGTGGTTGTAGTGGTGGTGGGTACTGGTGATGGTGGTTGCAGTGGTGCTGGTGGTGCTAGTGGTGGTGGTTGCAGTGGTGCTGGTACTGGTGGTGGAATGGTGTTGGTAGTGGTTGCAGTGGTACTGGTGGTGGTTGCAGTGGTACTGGTGGTGGTGGTGGTTGCAGTGATGCTAGTACTGGTGGTGGTGGTGGTACCGGTGGTGGTGGTAATGGTACTGGTGGCAGTGGTGGTGGTGCTACTGGTGGCATTTGTACTGGTGACAGTGGTAGTGGTAGTACTTGGGGGGGTACTGGTGGTGGTAGTACTGGGGTTAGTTGTGGTGGTACTGGTGGTAGTGGCGACCTTGAAGTAGTGGCAGCCTCATGAGTCGTGGTAGTGGTGGTACTGGTAGTGGTGTAAGCAAACTACAGCGTGAGGAATGTATTGACGTTGTTGTACCAGGACGCTACCTGGTTTGTTCTTTCCTAGTAACTCAACTGCTGGTGTACCAGGACACTACCTGGTTTGTTCTTTCCTAGTACCTCATCTGCTGTTGTACCAGGACACTACCTGGTTTGTTCTTTCCTAGTAACTCATCTGCTGGTGTACCAGGACACTACCTGGTTTGTTCTTTCCTAGTACCTCATCTGCTGTTGTACCAGGACACTACCTGGTTTGTTCTTTCCTAGTACCTCATCTGCTGCTGTACCAGGACACTACCTGGTTTGTTCTTTCCTAGTACCTCATCTGCTGTTGTACCAGGACACTACCTGGTTTGTTCTTTCCTAGTACCTCATCTGCTGTTGTACCAGGACACTACCTGGTTTGTTCTTTCCTAGTAACTCATCTGCTGTTGTACCAGGACACTACCTGGTTTGTTCTTTCCTAGTACCTCATCTGCAGTTGTACCAGGACACTACCTGGTTTGTTCTTTCCTAGTACCTCATCTGCTGTTGTACCAGGACACTACCTGGTTTGTTCTTTCCTAGTAACTCATCTGCTGGTACCAGGACGCTACCTGGTTTGTTCTTTCCTAGTAACTCATCTGCTGGTGTACCAGGACGCTACCTGGTTTGTTCTTTCCTAGTAACTCAACTGCTGGTGTACCAGGACGCTACCTGGTTTGTTCTTTCCTAGTACCTCATCTGCTGTTGTACCAGGACGCTAAATGGTTTGTTCTTTCCTAGTAACTCATCTGCTGGTGTACCAGGACGCTACCTGGTTTGTTCTTTCCTAGTAACTCAACTGCTGTTGTACCAGGACGCTACCTGGTTTGTTCTTTCCTAGTAACTCATCTGCTGGTGTACCAGGACGCTACCTGGTTTGTTCTTTCCTAGTACCTCATCTGCTGCTGTACCAGGACACTACCTGGTTTGTTCTTTCCTAGTAACTCATCTGCTGGTGTACCAGGACGCTACCTGGTTTGTTCTTTCCTAGTACCTCATCTGCTGCTGTACCAGGACACTACCTGGTTTGTTCTTTCCTAGTACCTCATCTGCTGTTGTACCAGGACACTACCTGGTTTGTTCTTTCCTAGTACCTCATCTGCTGTTGTACCAGGACACTACCTGGTTTGTTCTTTCCTAGTAACTCATCTGCTGGTGTACCAGGACGCTACCTGGTTTGTTCTTTCCTGGTAACTCATCTGCTGGTGTACCAGGACGCTACCTGGTTTGTTCTTTCCTAGTAACTCATTTGCTGGTGTACCAGGACGCTACCTGGTTTGTTCTTTCCTAGTACCTCATCTGCTGCTGTACCAGGACGCTACCTGGTTTGTTCTTTCCTAGTACCTCATCTGCTGTTGTACCAGGACGCTACCTGGTTTGTTCTTTCCTAGTACCTCATCTGCTGTTGTACCAGGACGCTACCTGGTTTGTTCTTTCCTAGTAACTCATCTGCTGCTGTACCAGGCCGCTACCTGGTTTGTTCTTTCCTAGTACCTCATCTGCTGTTGTACCAGGACGCTACCTGGTTTGTTCTTTCCTAGTAACTCATCTGCTGCTGTACCAGGACGCTACCTGGTTTGTTCTTTCCTTGTAACTCATCTGCTGTTGTACCAGGACGCTACCTGGTTTGTTCTTTCCTAGTACCTCATCTGCTGCTGTACCAGGACGCTACCTGGTTTGTTCTTTCCTAGTAACTCATCTGCTGGTGTACCAGGACGCTACCTGGTTTGTTTTTTCCTAGTAACTCATCTGCTGGTGTACCAGGACGCTACCTGGTTTGTTCTTTCCTAGTAACTCAACTGCTGGTGTACCAGGACGCTACCTGGTTTGTTCTTTCCTAGTACCTCATCTGCTGTTGTACCAGGACGCTACCTGGTTTGTTCTTTCCTAGTAACTCATCTGCTGGTGTACCAGGACGCTACCTGGTTTGTTCTTTCCTAGTAACTCAACTGCTGTTGTACCAGGACGCTACCTGGTTTGTTCTTTCCTAGTAACTCATCTGCTGGTGTACCAGGACGCTACCTGGTTTGTTCTTTCCTAGTACCTCATCTGCTGCTGTACCAGGACACTACCTGGTTTGTTCTTTCCTAGTAACTCATCTGCTGGTGTACCAGGACACTACCTGGTTTGTTCTTTCCTAGTACCTCATCTGCTGTTGTACCAGGACGCTACCTGGTTTGTTCTTACATGAACCACGTTAACGTAGGCATAAGTATAAACAAGTGGCCCACTGCATCACAAACTGAGTTGTTTGCCACTGTGATAACATTAAAGTTGACTTGCAACAATGACCTTGACTCATTCATCGTTACTGATTCAGTGTCAGCGGTCGACGTACTTGATTCACATATTGACTCTTAACAACACGTTCACTGGTGAAGCCACGGACAGATATTAAAAATTCAGAAAAAGAGTCGATGCTCAGATTTTATAGATTCCATCACATATTAACTTATTCCTACGTGATAAAAGGGATTAATGTGCTTAAGTACCGAAGAAGAAATAGTTGAATATAAC
This sequence comes from Cherax destructor, assembly GCA_009830355.1. NCBI lineage: Eukaryota > Metazoa > Arthropoda > Malacostraca > Decapoda > Parastacidae > Cherax > Cherax destructor. Next base: position 56,034 of record WNWK01004998.1, on the reverse strand, counting down.
TTTGGTATATCTGTGTCAAGCGTCAGGAATATTATTAGGAGAGGTTTAAATTATACAACTACTAAGTAGGTCTATAACTGACGATGGTTACAAGGTCGTAGACAAGCACATTTACGGGACGATTTACAGTGTAGTAGCCAGACTGATGTTGTAGTAGCCAGACTGATATTGTAGTAGCCAGACTGATATTGTAGTAGCCAGACTGATGTTGTAGTAGCCAGACTGATGTTGTAGTAGCCAGACTGATGTTGTAGTAGCCAGACTGAAGTATTGTTACAACTACTTCCGTCAGTTTGGCAGACCCACAGATAATGATTGTACCAGATGTAAACTATGTGCTTAACCTTATGTGCACTCTCTTCAACACTGTGCACTCTCTTCAACACTGTGCACTCTCCTCAACACTGTGCACTCTCTTCAACACTGTGCACTCTCTTCAACACTGTGCACTCTCCTCAACACTGTGCACTCTCCTCAACACTGTGCACTCTCCTCAACACTTTGCACTCTCTTCAACACTGTGCACTCTCTTCAACACTGTGCACTCTCTTCAACACTGTGCACTCTCCTCAACACTGTGCACTCTCTTCAACACTGTGTCCACTTATTAAGACGTATAGGGATACATCGATATAGTTTATAAACATAATATACCAGATATGTAAAACAAATATTCTAAATTGCTGACAGTAGATAAAAAATAAATTTTAAGTGTATATATATATATATTTTTTTTTTTTGGGGGGGTCCCAGTTCTTAGGCTTTTTGTGTATCCATTTGTTCCTGTGCTCCCCTCCACGCTATACTGGATATGGAGGCCACAGTAAAGAAACCACTTCCAAAACACTATCTAAATGTGAGTCACCTTTTCACCCTCCTCCTCCTCTCCTCCTCCTCCTCCTCCTCTCCTCCTCCTCCTCCTCCTCTCCTCCTCCTCCTCTCCTCCCCCCCCTCCTCTCCTCCTCCTCCTCCTCCTCCTCCTCCTCCTCCTCCTCCCCTCCCCTCTCCCCTCCTCCCTCCTCTCCTCTCCTCCC